>JAVQKG010191416.1:0-24127 GCA_036025885.1 Hypseleotris bucephala
GCAAAATGTAAAATGGTAACCTAAATGTATCAAAAATAATATGCCAAAAAAGCATAACATAGAACCTTGTTTCTTTTACAATCCTAGTTACATAATATATTAAAAAGCTGCTTTGTTGAAACTAATGACCATTTAAGTACCATGGCATTTTCTTCCACTCCATCTACTGGGTCTTCATCCTCTTCTTTGACCTGCATTAGAAAACATATTAAATATCAGGTTTTGTTTAAATAATGTTCTTTTTGTGAATGCTCAGGTTAGCACTCACTGCATAGTTGTGTGGACTGAGGTACTTGAAAAGACCAAAGCAGGTGTAGCTGAGGCAGATGAAGACTGTTACACACAGCACCACCAGAGTGAAGAGAGAGGTGTCCGCCAAAAAACCTAAAATAAGAAAAACTCATTAGTAGCTTAAAAATATAACTGTTCTTTCAAGTTTTACTACCTGTCCTGAGAACAGAGAAGAAGTACACCCATATGAGGCAGATGATGGGAGCAGCCATTGCTTGATTGACGGCTCCCATGTGAACTCTGTGGTCGAGCCGAGCGGGCAGGTAGGCAAAGTACAAGTTGTGTTTGTCCACTAGATGCTTCAGTAACATGTACAGTAGACCTACGGCAATCACACAAACAGTATAACATCAGTAACGTACAAGAGCTTTTTCAAAACTATGGGTAAGTCTTTGGATTTGTACTCACCAAAAGGCACTATAATAGGACATATGATGCTGTAAGCCATAATAACAGTGAACACACAAAGACTCCAGCCGTACATTGCTCCGTACTCAAACTCATAGGCCTGATTCTGCAAACACAATAATAGTTTTGTGAAGTAAAAACAATTAATATCTATTCCAGGTATTAATCAATTGTAAGCATATGTATGAATAATCAATTAATGACAACAAAACTAACCTGTTTAACATATTTTCTCTCAGCAGCAGAACGGGCAAACACCATCCGTATAATGTAAAGCAGTAACCCTGGTAACCGTAACAGTTCCATGCCAGAGCCCACCAGACCTGCCGCGATCACGTAGTTGACAAAGAACGCTCCTTGGTCGGGTAGGAACACGCACCTGGTTAAAGATAAAGGTTTTAAGGTTAATATTAGGGGTGGGCAATAGGGCGATAAAAATCAAATCATGACATGAAGTTATAAAGATCAAGCAAATCTGGGAAGATCGTTGAGTTATGATGCAGACAGTACATTCATTTATGCTCTGCTCTTCACCGTAACTTTTACTTAAACAATGCCAGTTATCATTAAATTTAAAAAAAGGAAAATAAATAAATAAATAAATAGTTATGATGATCAGTGGATTGGATGCATAATACATTTGTAGTAAATATTGTTGTTAAAAAACATTAAATAAAACAACTTACATTACAATATTTCTCACTCCTAGGTCATATAACTTTCAAAATATTTAAGTATAATTGAATATTCTACAAAAGACATGATTACTTACTCAAACCTCAGTTTTCCATGCAACCATCCATCAGAAAGAAATTCTTTATCAAACAGCCATCGAAAGAAAACAGCAAGACTAAAAAAAAAACATTAAAAAGTCAAGAATATCTATATAGAGTGTGGTGTAAAGATATAATTCAGAAGACAGTGGTTTTGACATGAATTACCTGGTCAGTCCTAGTGATGGCAGTATAAGCACCATAAAAAGCAGAAAAAAGTAGAGCTTCCGCATCATACTGAGCTGCTCACTGGACCTGAAGAAAGTGGGAAGTTTATGAAATCATTTCCTTTTACAAAACAATAGCACTCATTATATTTTGTAGAAGTATCTGACCTGTTCCAGTGGGCCTCTCCCAGTGTGGAATAGTAGACTACAGTGGGCAGTAGTGCAGAGAAAGACCATAGCAGAAGTGTAGGGAAGAACTGGCTGATTATTGGACTCTGTGGTCAAAAGACATATTGGTATGTAATAATTATCAAGATACTATACAACACTATACAATAAGTGTTTCAGAAAAAGTCTGTAGGACACTTACATTGAGATCGTAAATAGGTTTGGTGACATTGAACTTGTCCATTGTGGAGATAATGATGGAGGGTGTTGTAAGAAAAGTCAGAAGCACAAAGAGTAAAATGTTAAGCATGACGTAGCGCAGGTACCACAAAAACCCCCGCACTGAGAGGTTCTCCCTGTTCAGAGAGAAGCGTGACAAACAGGTGAAAATTTTCAATCATCTCGACATTCCTCTTTTTCAGCGTGTTTGTACAGTTAGACAACAAAGCTAATGTTCACAGTTCAACACAGTGGACTTTCCTGTATGTATTCAAATAATAAAAATCATTAACTTCTCTTACCAATACACGTTTTTGGGATGTGGGGCATAACTGACGGTCCACTTTTTTACTCTCAGAGGTCCAGTGTAAGGTGACGGCTGAGGCTCTCTTCCACAACAACAGCTCTGGCTACAATCCACTGCATTAAAATCTTTTAATATACTGAAGACAGTAAAAACAGACAGTCATAAGACATTGGCCTTTTCTTTTTTATAATACAATTTTAGAAATATTGTACTTACAACTTGGCCATAGCCTCTGTCTGGAGGGTGACAAATGCCATCCCTAGGGGGTGCTCTGGCACCTCTTCTGCCTGTTTTCTAAACTCTTCAAGCAAGAGCTTTTCTCTGGCACTGTAAAACTCTATAGCATCTACCTGAAGAACACAACACATTTCTGTCATTTGTGTTACACTATTGGATTCTTTCGTTAACTTTTACTTTACTTTTTCACATGAGGCGCAGCAGCATAGGTGACCACAGACTTTGGGGCTGATCATTTGACGTTTGCCCATATTATCGAACACACGCTCATAGTAGCGCAGGTTTTTCCCAGCACGTTTTCTGGCAAAACAAGAAGCATACAAACAAAAGGTCAGACAAGTTGGGTTAGTCAACGAACTGTCAAAGCAAATCCCTCCCTTTAAAAGCTGTGTACTTTGTGGGCAGTCAACGTAATATTCAAACATTCTGGTGTTATGGCTGACTTAAGGCTTCTATACTACGCAAATAATTGTAATTTTTTAATTTTGTACACTCATAAAGCATTGCAGGAACAATGTTATTCTACTGTAAAGAAAAAGAAAAACACTAACTAATCCATCAGTCTATGTTTACTAATGCAATCTAACCTTTCTTTATCAAGATGCATGAGTTTGGCCACATTAAAGCCCAGGGTCACATCACACACCTGACAGCTCGGGTACGCCTCTCTAGAAATGATCAAACAATAACGACATTGAATACCAAGGTCAAATGCACATTAAAAATTTGAATGCTTAGCAGTAAATTAACAGCTGATATGACAAAAATATGAAATACACTTACACAAAATGAGATCTTACTGCATCTTCTGTTGCTGTTTTAGGCACTGATGTCACAAACAAGGCATTTCTTACCTACAAACAATGATTGTTTAAGTTCCACAGTACATTTAATTAACATTATATTTTTTGACCCTTACTATCTCTTTGCGCATGTCTCTCATTTGCGATGTGTGACGTCGCAGAAAAACCACTGTTAGTATCAGGTAGATGACAGCGAAGACTGTGTGCAGCCATAGCAGCTTATTTCTGAACAATTTAATACCAGTACAATTAATCTATTAATCAACCAACCATAACTATCTTTACAATTCATAAAATTGTCTTCATGGTCTTACCCACTTGAAAGATTGCCAACTGTAGTCCTTCCAAAATTGAATGGATTGTTTTCTGAAAGAAATTCAGAAAGAAATGAAGGAATTAGATGTTACACAATACTTAAGTGTTTGATTTTTCAAACAATGCTCACCTAACAGATCTCCGGTCAGGTTTACAGGTAATATAATTGAAAGAGAGGTGAACGTTATGACGATAAGTAAGAAGATCAAATTTCGCTGAAAGGACAGGTAATGTGTAGCGTCTATGCCACATCTGGCTTTAATTTTGTTATCTCTAAAAGTAAAACAAACGTTTTATTAATAATAAAAACATTATACAAAACATGGCATTTGATCACGTTACTTACTCCATTCTAACAATGTAAGGCACCCAGGAGCAGAAGCCCTAAACACAGAGATGAAAAGAGGAACAAAGTACATTTACATACTATATTACATAACTTTTTTCTCTCATAATTCTTTGACTTACCAATTCATGGTCATGTTCATCTGTGCTGGATTTAAGAGATGACATCCGACCATAGTTACGATGCCCAAATTCAGTAAACCTAAAACAAATATGAACAAAAATAGCATGATTCATTAAAGCTAATCTGCTTTTGAGAAGAAATTATTAAGTAGTCACACATCACAGACCCTTCATTCTCAGAAACCAGCGCCAAACGTCCAAAATCCCAGAATTTCTTTCGTATAAAAGAGAAGAGGATCAGCAGAAACTATAGGTGAAAAAAAGAGTTAATTCACATTGGTATCTCACAAAACTATATAAACTTCAGCTTATAGACATGTACCAAAAATACACAAAAGTCCAGGAAAAGCACGACTGGTACGCCTCCAAAGTTGTTTGAATACAGGACACTGCTATGATTGGAGCTAAAGCATCCCGTGAAGTTTAGGGAAGAGCTGCCGTTTGATAACACCCACCGCTGAGATGACATGATTGGAACCAGCAGTTTGTCTGTGAAGAATGAAAATGAAACACAAAATTAGATTCACTGCTTGACTTAACTGATTTGTTATTTGATAAATTTTTGTGGTGCCAAATAGCCTAAAGCAAAGATAAAAAATGGGTAGACATTAAAATGGCCATGACATCCTGCTGTAGTCATGCTATATGCTGTATGTAAAAAAAAAAAAGTCAAGTTTCAGTTTCATTGGTAAAACCAAGCATACCATTTACTAATTTGTTACATTGTAGTCGTATGGTGATGACAACAGATGCACCACGCTGACAGTCACGAGACCCGATAAAGTTACAGTGAACAGTAAAATGCTGATTTGATCACTTTAGACATGGGGTTTATGAAAAAGCCCAGCTTGAATAAATGCAGCAATGCTACAGTGTTTATGCTACTTCTGCTTTAAGATAGTACAACAGCTGCTTATTGTGAAACGTCATCTGTTATCGTTTTAAAGGGGCTCTAGGCAATTATTTAGCTACCGTATGTCGCTGATAATTCTTAAATTTAAAAGAAATAAACTTCTAAACCACAAAGGTGCACACTTGCTCCTTGTATTCGACCACAGCTGACCACACAACATCCGCAAATGTAAGATTAGTTCGTTTAGCTTATCTGTGAGAATTAAACAACTACTATTTATGTATAAGTTATAAATCGTGTCTTACCTGGTTAATTACTTGCGTTTGGGTGGTAAAAATGAAACTTCTTTACAGTAAAAAGGGATTTGTGTACGAAACTTGTGACGGAGCTTTGCGGCGCTCAGCTCCATGTTCCACGCATGCGCACTTCCCAATCCCGTGCTAAAGGTATGGCTGTTATGGAGTTGTTTATCTTCTTTCAGTGCAACCTCCAGACAAGGAAACTTCAAATTTACAAGAAGGAGGAAGATTAAAATATGCAACTGGAACAAGGAAAGAGGCCGATGGTTGATGAAAGCAAGAATTAGAGAGTAGGTTTATTATATTTTTAAAGCAAGTAAAAACAAAAGACAATTTAGTTGACTAAACTTTTTAAGTAATTCACGTGTGTGGTGAATGTAGTCGTGCCAACTTTTGAAAACTGCATGCTAGTATGACTACTTAAATAAAATAAATGGTCAAATAAAACACATATTACTAATTGTTCAAACTTAGAAAAATAAGCCACATAAGCTAGTTTTCAGTATTATATTAAGGTAAATACAGTGTGGATTAAGCCTACATTTTCTTCTTGCAGCTTGGAAAAGGAATACCAACTCTGTCAATGTGGTGCGGCCTAACTGATCATGGGAGGATCCCATTTGGAGATACCTGTTGCAGTTTCCAGGCAACTCACCCTCAGCTTCAGGTATGACTAGACTAAAACCACTATCCTCATACTCTTTTATAAGTCTAAAGAGCAAAGGCAGTGACAAAAGGACAATGGTTGTATGTAGCGGTGGTTAATATGGTGATCAAACATCTAATTAGGATAAGAAGCATAACTTTGCATGCTTCACAGTTTGATTAGACTCAGTCTGTTACTCTGGGAACATTGTTGAATCATGCTAGAGTGCGTTAATTTTGCTTTGCTCTTTGCCATCATTTTAGTGTAACACATTCATATTATTAAAAAAAGAAATTAAGTATTTTAAAAGTCAATTATATTGCTCACCCTTAGTTGTACGTATGGTTCCTTATTGCAAGTATCATGGTTCAATACTTCTCAATTGTTTTGGCCTTTGAGTCTGACCCTGGTGTAACAAAGTACATCAAAAGCTTGCATCACTGTTGCACTATTCACCTCTCATCAGGTGCTCCTTGTGCCCCCTGGCTTGCTTTCTAATCTCCAAAGTTTGTTTTTTGTTATAATAACAGAAATAATGTGGTTACATCTTGCTGTTGAGTCATTGTTTGTTGCATTCAGGAATTCTGTCTGTTTTTTTTTTGTGTAGTTGCTGCGCTGTTCAATAAATCATCTTCAGCCTATAAAATCTGAGCACAGTGCTATAAACTTACATTTGTCATTTGTGAACATCATTTTTTCAGTGGCTCGTTCAAAGTTCAGAGTTTGCTTTATTGTCATTTCTGTCACATTTACCAGCACCACATATAAAGAACTGAAAGTAAATGTATAATTCAATAAAACACAGTAACAAATAGAGACATGCAAAATTAGGGTAGAATTAATTCCCAAAAAGAAAAAAGTGCCCTTGGTAAAAGTTGGTAGCCTAGGCTATAGTTCAGAACCAGTGCAAACCACAGTATAAGCACCTATGTCCCCTCAAGTGTTATAATTCATGACAATGACACTTGGTTAAATGTTTTGGTATTTCTACTGTAGCTCTGTGTTTGTAATAAACTATCTAGTCCTCCATATGCATACATTGTTAACAGTAAAGGTTGCCTTACAGACAGTTCATACAATTACAGTTCAAGCTATAAAGAATCTATCTTTATTCAAGCTTCCAAAGAAAGGCAATAATGTCCTCTTTGTGACTCTGTGGACATCATGTGATTAGCTTTAAATCTGACATAGCAAGGATAATGTGTATCGTTCCACATTTGTATATCACACAAGATGTGTTGTTGTGGTTTGTAGGACAGACTGTTGCTCACCAATGTCATGGGACCATATTAAATGTGCCAGTGGTCAAATTAACAAGTCCAGTGCAATTATTCATTCAATTTCATTTTTCTGAGCTAGTTCTGTGTGCATCTCCTTGAGCTACTCTCACCATTCTCCTCTGCTTTTCCATGATGGGATTTGTGTTTATCTGTTGTGGTCTTGACTGTTCATTTTGCTTCCCCTGTCGTGCTGTGAGTGTGTCTCACCTCTGTGTGTACACAGGGGTGTGTGTCTGTTTTGTGTACACACCAGCATCATTGTGTTTGTGTGTGTGACTGTTCATGCCTCACTGTGGGATGCGTTGATTAGTGCTCGCTGCGGCTCAGCTCCCAGCTGTCCTGGTGGCTGGCCGCTGATTGAAACCAATCAGGCTTGCGATGGCCCCATCGCGGTGACCCCTCACCCCTCCCACCCCCGGCCTAATCACCTGCTGATTGGCCCATGCAGGGCCCCCTCCCGTTGGCACCGAAGGTTAATTTGACCGGCGGATGAAGGCTCCAGGAGGGAATAGGAACGTGCGCTGGGTGATATTGCATGGATATAGCCCACCTGTCAATCACAGCCACTTAAAGGAAGCAGCTAGGGAAACACTGACAAGTACCAAAGACATGAGAGAGGAAGGAAATAAGGTGCTGGTAACAGTCCATTCTATCCACTAAGATGTTTTAACACACACCTTCACTTTGATTCACTTTTTGTATAGATTTATATCTCTACCCCCTTCCAGCAGTGGACAATGTATATATTATTGACTTGTCTTGTTTTATGACAGTCATCCAGGTTTATCTTTTGGGAGAGGTTTAAAAATGTTGTCTCCAATATGTTCTTTAGTTTAACTGTAGTAAGGCATCTTGTCCAGGGGGTGGCGCTGCTATATTCACTGCCTGAAGTTTTGAAACTGTATTGGAAAGGCCTATAAATAGAGCAAAGGTTAACTGTCAACATTTGTATTAATATTAATTCAGTATACCTGCTTTGCCATGTAATCTATATTAGTTTACATAATTTTGACTTCAGACAATGTGTGCAAGTCGCTATGCGTTACATGGTATCTATCAACAGTATAAATAAAAAGGCATTGTCTAATACTGTTTTGGTTTAACTGTTATTCAGCAGTGTTGGGCGATAGACTTCACCTTTTCTCTGTGCACTCTGTTCTTGTGTGTGTTTTGTGGCGGTTCCCCTCGCTGCTGGTCTCGGGTGGGCAGAATAATGTTGCCAGATTACCATATCATTACCATATCATTTCCATGTCATTATCTCACTGCTGTGCTGCGCTCTTGTGTGTGTGTGTCTAAACTTTTCATCAGATCGTCTACTGTTTCTCTTTCACACAAACCCACACAAAAAACACAACGCCCCCCAGGAATACACACACATCCTCTGATGTGCGCCCTCTGTTGTTACACACATCTTTATATCGCTGTCCCATCCCAAAGGCACATCCCGGGTCCCAATAATCTACCATTCATATCTCTATCTTATTTGTGTGTGTTAATCTGTAAATACCAAGAAATTCAGTCTTTTAAAGTGACTATTTGCAAGCTACAAGTGATGCTATATTTTGATTACTTAAACCAGACTTGTGAGAGCCATATTGCTTAATGGCTAAATAACTAAGTTTGGTTTTCCATTAATGCTTTTATTTAGTAATGATTTATATTAAAGGTGAATTTATTAAAGTTTAAAGACAAATATATTTAAGTACTTAAAGTATTAATCATTTAAGTTAAAATATTTCTAAGGTTAAAAACAGTAAAATAATTCTTCTTAGTTTGAGAGTTATGCCATGTGCAGCAACACCTAGTGGTATAAAAACGGTGGATTTAATATATTCTGTGTTTTAAATGAACTAAACTCAGATTGCATTTCCTCATCTTTTCCTCTGAGTAAGAAAGTCTAAATAAGAGTAAATAAATAAGACTAAATAAATAATGACCTTACCTCAAACCACACACACTCGGGGCTTAATATACTGACTGACATAAAACAGTATAATAATGATAATAATAATAATGTATTGATTTTATAAAGCACTTTTCTGGCTACTCAAAGACGCTTTACAATTGCATTATTGCATATGTAGCCACAGCTGCCCTGAGGCACACTGACGGAAGCGTGGCTGCCAGTTTGCGCCTATGGCCCCTCCAACCACCACCGAACAACAATCACACGGCCACATTCATTCTTAGGCAATGCGGGGTATAAGTGTCTTGCCCAGCGATGCAACGACAGTATGCGCTCGGGCGGGGATTTGAACTGGCTTACCCACTGCGCCACTGCCGCCCCTAACGTATGGACATTTTACACACAAAAACTTTATTTGTCCGCTCTATACCTTCAGAAGTTCTTACCATATTGGGTTATGCTGTAGACTTTATGGACATCTAACTAATCTACCTACACACTCCCAAATGAAGTGGTAATGAGGAACAGAATGGCCTTCCTGTTCATTCGGCCATTCTGGCTCCAGTTCTTGTTCCCTATACCCTCCTCTTCAATGTCAGCCATTTTGGATCTGCAGCTGCCAGAACCAGCCATTTAGTAAAAAGGGGAGCATGTTTGGGGTCGCGCCCTTGTTTACATGGGGAGCCAGAGCTGATGGTTTTAAAATGGCGTCCAGATGGTGACAGAGGCTTGATTGCAGCGTAGGGGGGTGCTCCGGTGTCCTGCCCACTCCGGCTGTCCAGCTCTCTCATCATTTTTGTTCCCCACACAACTATGGGCTACGGTTCGGTGTCATGTTTTTGTTTCACTCCTGCAATCATTTACCGCCAATTCCCACAGTTGCAGACTCAGGTGATGCATGGGAGCGAGGTTTGCACATTGTCTTTGTGATTGATTGGACGAGCTGTTGTCAAATTACAGCGTGTTCCTTGAAGCGCTGGCTTATATAAGAATGTGCTGTATTAAAAGGAAAAAGACATGAAGATGGAAAGCTTACCATGTGCTATATTTCACATGTGACATAGAGCTGACAGTCTACAGAGCATCTTCAGAGCTGGAGTGAGGCCAGAGGGTAGAAAAACTAAACGCTGTATTTTTTATTATAGGAAAACTATTACTTAGTATGACAGAGCAATTTTAGATGAAGTTATTGGTTTAAAGGTTAGTGAAGGTGGCATTCCAAGGAAAATTTTATTATAGTAGCCCAAACCAAGTCCCACCCATATGTTACTAAATGGAGACAATACAAGGTCTAATACCAGGACTAAAACAGGACTATAAGTTATAACCAGGGCACACACCCCATCCTCTACCAGATCAGGACTTAAACAGTAAATTCAATAAAGTTAATATACTACTAAACTACAACTAAATTAAACTAGATCAGGACTTGAAAGATTTCTGAGGTATACTAAAAAGAGCATAGCGGTCACCACAGTTTGAGAAACACTGTTTTAAAGAAATTGTGATCTGTCATTTCACATCAATGACATAGCTTTCTAGTATAATGATAATAATGTCATATCTTCATTATTATTTTAAATAGTTAAACCCATATTACATTTTTGAAGCTTTTAGCTTAAACAAAGGAGGATAACTAAATGTATGAAAACCATTACCATTAACAAAACTCATGGAGACAGGAGGATGGGTGAGGTAAAGGATGCAGCAGGAATGTGTGTTTGTGAGGGGAGGGCTGCAGATGAGACAGATGTGGTTGTGTTGGTGTCTGTGAAATATGATTAGTCTGGTTTCTCCCTCTCTGCTGGACGCTGTACAAGAACAGGTACGCAGGAGGACACAGTGGTATCATTTGGGTATTTGCACATATTACCTGTGAAATATGTTGGAGTCTGCCTGATTCTCCAGCACAGACAAGTGTAGGCTGGATCCCCTGTTGTGTTGGTTGGTAAGTGATTCCACAGGCTGTTGGCCAACATCCAGCTCAGTGAGAATGGGCGAGCGAGACAGTGGTGAAGGCAGAGTGAAGGGGGAGTGAGAGAGTCAGTGGCTGTGTAATTAGTGGCATGTCTTTGCAGCCCCTTGCTTCTGTTTAATTAAAAACCAAGAAGAAGCGAAAGAGGAAACAGTGAAGGAGAGGGAGCCTGAGCGAAGAGACTTTTGCATAGTTATTCTGTTTTTGCCAGGGGCAGGTGTGAGGCTGGCACTGGGAAAGATGCCCAATAGCTTCAGGCTGCTCCCACTAGGATTTAGCAAAAATAGTTAAAGGGGATGAGATGCACCAACAGTGGAATTAATTTTGAAACAGACTCAAACTTTGTGGTGTGCTGAGGATTATTTTTCTCAAAAGTATACTATTTAGAAGGGTTATTGATTAGGGCTGGGCAATTAATACAACTAGATATATGGTGTTTATCTGATGCTGTATCGGGCAGCTCAAATATTCCTGCACACTGAATACAGTTTGGTGTGATTGAATAAAAACTTTTTGGGTGGACTTTTTGAAGCTTGCAAGTAAAAGTAAACAACTTTTTGACCTGCATCAAGTCATTTGGCCAATCTTGCAATGATAAAAATATAGTGCCCAAACCTGCATTTTAGTATTTGCAGTTCATGAGTATCTGTTGCAATTCTCTTTTATCTGAAAATAGTAAAAAAGAAATAAGTGCCATAAAGCAAACTTGTAGCTGGAAGTATTACCTTTTTTCATATCAGACAATACTTTTCATGTTCTGTATAGTCCATTTAGTTTTGTTTCTGCTTGATACTTACACTTGTTTTGACAGCATTGTTTTCCTCTGTCAGTTCACTATAACATTTTCCACATTGCTCCTTAAAACCTGTAACATTATTGTGGCGTGAGTGATAATGAATCTGGTGAAGTTGGCGGTGACATGGTGAAGGTTTTTAACACCATGAAGTGTAGAAGCGATGATGACTCAGCGATTTCTGCAGCTCTCTCTCGAGGTGCTGCTGATGAGGACTTCTTCTCTAACCCACGGCTATGGAGCTAGATCGCTGAGCTCGCTGTTTTTACTCTACAACAAAGTACATCCTACTTTTTCCTTTGTACCCCAACTCAGTCTTATCATCACTTTCCCAATAGTCTTTAAGTCTTTTATATTTTCCCTGTGGCTCCTAAAATACGTTATCTCTACCTTAGCTGAAATGGTATATCATGCAAGGCACACTTTCAAATTTAAGTTCAGAATAAAAAAATAAATGTATGTTTTTTTGGTGGTTGTTGTACGTACCTTTCATGCAGTAGATCGGGGGTTTGTTTTCTTACAATTATTCAGAAATTACATCCATGATTTGCACTTCTCCCATGCCCACATAAATAAATAGTTGCTTGAGACAATCTTACACAATATATTTTTAGAGTGATAACTTTTAGCAGCTCATCACGTTTTGAGGTTGTGCTGGATGCTGTTTTGTAAATGAACAACACAACACACCAAGAAACCAATTGGAAAACCACCAAAAAAATATCAGCATCAATCAGTTTGTTTGTCAGTTAATCATTCTTAAAACTGCTTCATAACTGTCTTAAGAACTACAACATTGTACACATTTCATTGTATTTTACATATTTGACTATTGAATTAGTAGCAAAATTTACCTTCTTGTCATCTTGTTATTGTATTTTGTAGGTTTAGACATATTACAGCTGAATTTTCTTTGTAGGCAGGAATCAGAAGGATTTAGTAAATATGTGTGGGCACAAATTTAAGGATTTGACATGCATGATCTCCCACATTCCCCAAATCTCACACAGATGTTTAGTCAGTGACTGTGAATTTTTGCCCAATACTGCCACACACACGTAATTTTCATGTAGTGTCCATGTTTTGCAGGTTTTTACACGGTTTTCTTCTGCATCAATAAAGCTCACAGTCCACGCATTCCTTTGACATATCCACAGTCAATACGACACACCATCTTCAGAAAGCAGTAGCTGTTTTCATTGTTGAAAAATGATCCTGTTCACCTTTGCAGTGCCATGTGATGGATGTATTTTGGGTGAGAAAAATACATTATTTAATAGCTACAGGTTTTTTGGACCAT
Organism: Hypseleotris bucephala; assembly: GCA_036025885.1. Lineage (NCBI taxonomy): Eukaryota > Metazoa > Chordata > Actinopteri > Gobiiformes > Eleotridae > Hypseleotris > Hypseleotris bucephala. The sequence goes on from JAVQKG010191416.1 coordinate 13,212, forward strand.
ATGTGTAGCTTATTGTGGATATTTTTTAGAGCTGAACGGTGCTACGAGCCTTGGGCAGATTCAGAGCTTGTTAGCTGCACTCTGGCGATACAGCACTGACAAACAAAACCTGCACAATGGCAAGCCTTCCACTCTGTCTCTGTTTAGCTATTGTGTGGTGGGAAAAAAATACCTTTGCATAGCTTCTTTCTTTTTCGCTTTCATCTCTCGCTTCCTGTCTGGAGTTAGTAAATGAGAACTAGATGAAGTGGCATACGGTCAGGTAGTGAAAATAAAGAGTTGGGGGTGGTGGTGTTGGAGGGTGAAGAGCAGCTGCCAAATCCAGTCAGATGGAGGAGTGAGGAGTGGGCCGATAAGGAGACAGAGAGTGAGAGCTCGCAGGCACCGCAAGAAAGACACTGATACTACCCCTCCCAGAACCTCAACCTCCCCTTCACCCCTCTACCCTCCTCTCCCTCCTCTCCCAGCATCCTCTGCTCCTTTGTGCAGCGTCTCTGGAGCTGTGTGTTTGAGTGGCAGGCCGTCACAGATCAGCCAGCAGCTAAAGCACAGGGCTGTGTGTGATGTGTGCATGTATTTGTAACACTTTGTGGACTCTTACATTTTGGAGGAGGTTTTTGGTATGTGCTGTTGAATCATTGTTGGTCATAGAATCCATGCAGTCACCATTGTTGCATTGTTTCACTGTTTATTGGTGTAGCCTATGTAAAATATTTGTTCTTCTTAATATCCCATAGCATCATAACTCTTGTCTATAGACCTAACTTCTTCTGTCCTTGATGGGATGCATTCATGTTGAATTCAGGCACAGCTCGGAATATTTTGGTATACTGGCCCCATCCACTAATTAAACTACCTCCATATGCATATACAATTTCTCCACATATGCACACACTTCCATTGATAATTGTTCTTCTATTAGAAAAAGAATTGATCACTTTATTAGCTTGTCTTGATCTGTTTGCTTGGATGATATTTTCAAAACCAGTTTGTTTTAAGTTACATTTACACAAGTTACCTCTATGCATAGGCATCCAGGTAAATGTTTCCCAGAAGGATGAAGGAATCCTTTGTGTCCCCACACAGATACTTGGACCAACATGAGTGTGAAAGTGTGTCTGGCGAAGCAGGGGGCTGCCAGCTCAGAGCACAGCAGATCAGGGGAGAGTCTAAGTGGGTTTATCAGAGCAGCGGAGAGCCAACACACACACACATCAAATACCACACAACTGTCACTATAACACAAGTCTAGAAACAAAGAAGTGTGGCATAAGCTTTACATACACACACACACTACACACACACACACACGCATATATCCAGTTAGGGAACAGAGAATTAGACCAGCCCAAAGCCAACCTGTGAGCGTGAAAGAGCCTTACTGCCTGCTGCCTGCTAGCACCAGATGTGACTGGATTCTTAAGCAGCAGCTCCACAGTGAGTACACAGCTCATGTCTAAGGTTCACATGGAGCCTGTTGTAGCTCAGTGCCACAGAGCTGCGGTCAGGTGTGTTTGTGCAACGCTCTGATGATTTCCCCGCTGTCCGCTCTTTATTGTGATCATATGTGACGAATTTTGATGCTATTTTTGTGGCAGTGACGCATTATGGACATTTTATAGAAACAGGTGGAAGGGGAGCTATAGTTTGGAGGAAGTAAAGCTGTAAAGGAGTAAGTCTCCTTACACCAGGGTTGTACGTGCAACTGTAAATAATACAGACACATGTAGATCTGTCATGATAACACATTTTGAAGAACGATATTGCCTTTATAAGAGATAGTTGAGTAAAGAAGGGGAATGTTAAAAAGAACAAATTCAAAATTATCTACTATTCAAATGTAGTTGTATCTAAATTGTTTAACTCTAATGTATTGCACAGATACTGTATCTCCTAAATAAACATGCTGATGATTACTAATATTTGAATTTACTGCACACAGTGGCTAAACTGTGCAATTAAAAAGTATATAATTATTTTCTGCATTGCCAAGTATTTCATTAAAACTCTATATTTAAGCTGCTTTATAAAGTCAACAACAAGCCATATTATTTTTCCCCAGCTGTTTGCCCTATATGTTAAGTGTGCCCGATTAATGTGGTAATTAAAATGCACGTGTATGAACTCTACACAGAGTGCCCTGCTGCAGCACTGGAACAGGCAGGCCTAATTACTTCTTTAAGTGTATAATTAGCAGCAAATGTAATTGGTCGTTTGCACACACCACACTCCTGGTCAGGGTACACAATACATCATGTCAGACACAACAGCCAACATGGCTACACAGCAGACAGTTGGTAGCCTTTTTCATAACATGGGCAAATACCATCTACAGGACTTTTTCCATACTGCATAGATTTTACACCTTATGCATGCTCTTCTAACCCCCTCTATTTATCTGGGCTTCGGGCTGGCCAAAAGGTACAATAGAATAAAGAACATTGTAGTTTGTGACACTAGATACTGTACAGAATGAAACTAAGAGATTCAGTTCCCACACTTTATTTCATATAAAGTGCTAGCCTACTTCAATTCGCAGATACATATTGAGCGGCCCCAGATAACGACAAAGGACGAGATGAGAGAGAGATGAGATGAGGAACAGGATTGACAGGGCAGGTCCCCGGGCCGCGGCGGTGTCCACAGAAGGGCTGTTTGTTTAGAGCAAATGACACGTGCTCGCAAACAGGAAATGATCTGCTTGGCCCCTTGGAAGATCCTCTCTGGCACTAAGACCACTGCGATCAGCTCTTTTCACTCTCCTCCAATACGCCCTCACACACACTAACATATACACACATACACACACACACACACACTACACATTCGCTCTACCCTCTTTGGTCCCTTCATCTTCTCAGCTCTCCATCCATCGCTCGTCTGTCACAGCAGGAGTGCAGCCAATCCATCAAGGGTCGGAGCGGGGCAAAGCGTTAGGGCGTGTGTGTGAGTCCAAGGAAGTAACCAGATGGTGTGTGTCTGTTCTATATTTGTATGCAAGCTTTGACGCCTTTTCTATCCTTCACCTTTAGAGGTGTCATAGGCAACTGTGAAATATTGATAGATTTTAAAAAATCATTGTTAGGGTATTAGATATAAGTTGATGTCTGCGATCATAGTTTCTTGTCATATACAGTGAAGAATTAGTTGCTCTTCAGGTATGACTATTACCAGTAGGGGGAGTGATGAGCATGCTTAAATGGTAGCAGGACTTTAAGGTAGCCAATGGTAACAATAACGAGGGATGCTATTATCAATCAACCAACAACAACCAAGCCATCAGCAACTGGAACAAAGTCTCCAATGAGCTCCAAGACAAATTATTTGAAGGTCATGTTCACTAAACTCGGAAATCCTACTCATCAACTCAACACAAAGTTAAAATATCTAGAGGGGTGCTTCCCATGTTAGTGAATAATGTACACCATGTTCATTTTTAAACTTAAGTGTGTTTGGAGTTGTTTTATATGAGAAAGGTGCTAAACATATAAATACATTAAAACTGTATTTAGCTTCTTGAGATTGTTTTTCTTCACAGCTGCATATACTGTATGCTGTGTGTGGAGGAAGTAAGTCCCTAAGCCTCTGCTTAGAGATCACTGAACCATAGCGAGCTGCACCACACTGAGATTGTGACTTCTGATGAAATATCAAATTATCTTCTGAGGCGTCTGCATGAGAGCTCCACACACACATAACACATTCACTAATCGAACTGTTGACATATTCCACTGAAAGTCCCCCACCGAGTCATTATGATCCGGGGGCAGCTACAAGCCGCGTATTACTGATGGCGTGTTGTTTTATTTACATAATACATCTCCTTTAGGCCCGCCGAATGTGGTCCCCTGTAAAACCACTCTGGATTTATGGGGCCATTTTCTCGCTTGTTACCAGAGGAAATATGAGTGTCTATCTGCATGTGTTAGGAAGAGGAATAGGTGACAGCTTCAAACAGTCGAGGCCTGGACACTTTCACAGCACTGGACAGCGGTGTTATTAGGCCTGTCCCCAGCCCCCATAAAATGTCTCAAAGCCCCCAAAAGCATATTCAATCCAGGGTTAAACCAAATCTAAACCAAGCTCCAAGACAATTTTGGAGCTAATCCAGAGATTGGTGTAAAGCAGGACTAGCTACAGGTGAAGCAGGTGGAAAAAGTCTAAATTAGCTCTAAACTAGGTCTCAACCACAACTAAACAAGGACTAAACTAGGTATGTTATAAACAACTTTGTAACTTTGTATTTTTAACCTTTTCCTGTTGAATAAATAAAATAAAGCAGGGCTAAATTATGTCTAAACCAGATTGAAAAGAGGACTAAACCAAACATGTTTGATGTAGTATAAAAATTGTCCTCTGAACACTTTTATATTGTCAGTACTAAGCCACCCCTTGGTCAAAATCTTGCAGACGTCCCTGGCGCTAGGCTTTTGTGTGCTCTATTTTCTACAGACAGTGAATTGTTGCAGTGTGTTTAAGTGTATAGCAGAGCTTATGTGAGAGGTGGTTAGCTGCAGAAGGTTTCTGTTACAAAGCCATCCAGGGGCACTTTGGGATCAGGCTTTAAGCCCAGCAGGGAGCTCTTGGCTTGTCATCAATATGCACCACCACAGCCTCTCTGCACTGAATTTCATCACTTCTACCTCTCTTTGTGAATGCAGGTACCAAAACAGATCCTTGGTATTTGTAATTAGAACACAAAGCATAGGTGGCATAGTGAGTGAGTTTTGATACAGTAACAAGCATCTACGTACGTGTTGCTTGAAACAAAACAAAGATGTTATTTTAACTCTGAAATGTGGCTAGTATAGTAGTATGATTTCATGAGAAAATAGTGTTGTAAAGTGTGCACTATCTATTATTCACAGTTGAAGTTGACCTCTCCCACAAAGTGACTTGCAGGATAATAGATGAAAGATGGTCCACTGTCATAAGACACATAATGTATCTATTTCATTCATCATTCATTGTGCCAATTACGCAGACCTGACATGAACTGTTGGTCTTATATAAATGCCGCAGCTAAGCCACAAACCCCTATAACTCACAATGGTAGAAATTAAAAAATCATGTTTTGCCCATTTCAGATCTACAAATTTTCTACATTGTTAGTTATCTTGCTAATAGATAAACAAGCAAACCAACACCCAATGTCTTCTGGACTGTGTCTTCTCTCTAGCTACTACAACAGCCCAAAGATTATAGATGTATAGATTAATTAGTCCATTTAAATTGCAAATGAACAAAGAAAGAAAATTTGTTTAAGTAAAATAAGTTTGTAATGTCCAGTACTTTATAGTTGTTGATTTTGAAACATCCATTACGTTTCAGTTTTACATTATCATAATTTTACACAGACAGTTGTCATTACACTATTACGTTCTGACTATTTTGGAAAATTATGACAACAAAGTAACCGGAGTGCAGCATTAGTTCGGGACTGCAGCGGTCACAGGGGAAACAAACACACACAGTGAATCAAAGGCAATTTCAGTATCGATGGCACACGTTTCAATAAAAATCAATGGTGCTTGCCTTGTGTCAGGTAGGGTCAACTCTCCAATTCAATTTCCTCGCCAAGTGCGGCTCTGCGGAGGTGGGGCCAGCGAGGTAGTGGGTTGAGGTCACGCACACGCTGACAGCAACAACACGCTCATTATAGCCACAATCAAAGTCCTACAATTAGCACACAACAACCCGTATATGTAGTCTAGCATTAGCATAGCCATAAAACGCTTTACAACCGAGCTTTGATGAATGTACAACACGTTTATTACAAGTCGTGAGTCATAAGTCACAGGTTAATTATTCTGGCAGCGCGGGCGACATTTTACGCTCTTTTACTTTAAAGCCTGATGTCATTTTACATCAGCTGTCCAAAAGTAGATTGACAGTTCTCTGCTTTCGTCAGATCAATACAAACCCATTCTGAAAACATACCGACTTGTTCGTCATTGGCCTTTAAATCACTGGTCGATACTTGAAGCATGTTGTGTAATTTTATCAAAACGCTCATGACTTTCTTCTGACATTTCTGCTTTACATTATCAGAATTATTGCTTTTCAATTAATGTTTGCCCAACCACCAGAAGGTTATAAAATTTATCCCTAGAAAAAACTTTGCAGATTCTTTTTGTTATATAGCTTGCAGAAAAAATCAAGTAGCCTACTCTGTTTTTACATATAACACTTATTTATGGATTCACATGTATTTCACCTTAAAAAACAGATGTCACTAGAGCAGTTCTTAGTGCAAACAGTCAGCAAAGACCTTTTTGAACTGCAGTGAACACATAATATTTTCTCATGGGACATTTAATTTGGGACCAATGGGGTCCCTCTGAATGCGGTATATGCAAAAATAGTGGACATTGCAATCTTCTATTTTGCCCAAGATGCTACCCAAAAGAACACACTTCACCTTTAATACTCTTAGACCATGTCTGTTAAAAAGATGGCACATTTTAATTTCTAATACAGAAGACAAAATACAAAGAAAAAACACAGTTCTGAAATAAATTAATTGTTTGTTGCTATTGATTTGCTACACTTTCCTACATCAATCTCTTGAGTTATTTTTTAGCAAAGGTGTCCCACTTTGTCCTAGGCTTATAGTGTATGTGTTTGACATGTTCATCCATGCATCTTCACATTCTTATACATTCCAAATGCTGTTTACTGCTATTACAGGCTCCTCATACACATCCAAAATACATCACTCATGAAATATCGCCCTTCAAATAGAAAAGCAGTGGAGCACCTCCTCCAGTCCTCTCAGCCATCGCACACATACACTTTATAGTGGCTTCGTGCTGATTGGACACGGCCAGGGGTTTGCAAACAGAGCTGGTGCTGATGGGAACTACACGGAGGAGGAGAGCAAGACATGAGAGGAGCCCCGCAGAGCTGAGGATTGGGCCACGCTCCTTCACACTCTTAACAACCAAAACATCAAAAACAACACACACAAAATACTGTCAGCGCCGGCTTTGAAGATGGTGGGATTTCTTTCTGCTGCTTGTGAACTGCATGCATCTGTGGTTTATGAAGAAACATTCATCCATTTATCTCCTTGCTTTTTTCCATTAGGGCTGGCCCAGCAACTATTAGCTTTAGATGGGGTAGACTTATAGTGACCAGTTATTCGCAAGGCTGACACAGAGGCATATAAAGACTAGGCTAGGAACCTCAGGGTACCTCACATTTGATACGATTTTTGATACGTCTCACGATACTGATATCACAATATGACAATTCTCTGATAATCGATATATTGCAAATATAACCAAAGATGTATTACTGTTTTAAGGGTATACAGTATTGACATTTATTTAAATAATTACAGTGAATACTTGACATGTATCTCACAAACAAGTTGACTTTTCTCCAAATAAGAAACTTACATTTAAGTACAGCCAGGTTTTAATTTTGTGAAATATACAGAAAATGATGATGGGAGGAAGTATTTGGGTAGAACCCACAGTAACACAGGGGGGGACTTGCAGACTCCAAACAGAAAGATTGCATGACAGCCGCGTAGAGAAACAAATCTCTGTGGTAGGTGGCACTAACCTCTCCCCTGTAAAGAAGAAAACTGATCACTTCCATTTTCTTTCACATTGCTGTATTTCCCGACTGATCTACACCATCTGGCTGAAATGTTGGCACCCCATCCATGCAGAATGCCCCAACACACACAAAACAAAAGACAAAACGAAAACGAAATGAGCTAGGCTTTTCTCCCTTGATCCCAGTCTCAGCTCTGTCTTCTCAATCTCATCGCCCCCTCCCCATCCCCCTGTATCCTCGCCCTCCGCCTTCCCCCACCCCCCGTCACCCCTGGGTAATCAGTGTGCTCTCTCATTCCATGGCACACGCAGACACATTGATCCACAGCCACCAGCACGCACGTACACACACTCGCTCACACATTGATCTGGCCCGCAGGTCAAGTTCAATAGGAACAGCCAAGCGGGCCTTTCTTTTCTTTCCCACTTTTCTTTTCTTTTTTTTTTTCAACTGGCTCGATCTGTGGTGTGCTGCAAAGATTTGTGTGTGTGTCTCCTCCTCTTTTCAGTCCATTCCAGTCTCCCTTGGACAAACTCTCACACATTCTGCGGCACAAACTGGTTACCTGACATTGGCAATAAAATATAGCCTGTGAACTTGGTACCATGACATAAAATACAACATAAAAAATGTAATCTGGGGCCCTTTTTATTGTGCTCCTTGTGGACAGAAACAGTTCTATCTACCTGTAAGAAGCAACTCTTTATCTTGGACATTCATTTGTGCCTTTATGTGAAAGAATGAATGAATAACAGTAGATTCCCAGAAAGCTGCATCAAAATTGACTATGATATACCGCTGACTAGAATGTTGACTTGACCATATCATGTAAAGTTTCTCATTCAAAGAAAATAGAGATTAACCATTCAAACTATACTCCCTGGACTGCACTTTTGGCTCATAACCCATTTGTTAAATTTACTACTAATACAATATACGGTACATTTTTGCTGGGGAATCTTCCGTCTAAGATTGGGTATGATGCTCACAACTGAGGGTGGGTGATATGGCAATAGAAAATAGAATTGTGAAAGTTGAAGTTATGAGGATCTGCTAATCTGTGAGGATCGCTCAATCGTGATACACTGCATTCATTTATGCTCTGCTCTTCACTGTCTTTTTAGTCAACATTGGCTCGGATGTACTTGGAATTTGCAGTTTTAAGGGTTTTATGAACACACTGATAGCAGTAGTCGTCTGTGTAAGGCAAAAAAATTAACTAAAATTTAGATTGAAATTGTGATCTTGGCTATATTATATTTTCATCTTATTGACCACCTCTACTCACAACCCATGTTATCAAGTATTTGTAGTCGTACGGCGAGTACAAAATTGTCTATTTTTTATTTTTATGTAGTTTTGTACTACTAAATGAATTAAAACAGTTATATGTTACATGACAATTTTGTGGTTATTCCATTTGTTTCCAATAAGTAGTCACAGGCTGGTTTTAAGAACAATGGCTTAGTCCACTGGGTTCTCTTCTGTTTTTGTCACATTTATGCCTGACATATCTCTGTACAAATACATGGGGATTCTCCTGTGAGCTGAAGTGAGCCAGATAAACATAAATACATGTATATGAACCAAAGAGACTGAGGAGCTCATGCTGAGGCTGACAAAAATCTGAGCAGCTCTGAAACACCAGAGACACAAGCCAACTGCATGCTGGGATTGTTTGGATCCAGAATCCCACTTGACTAAAATCTCTCTTTCCTCTGTAATAGTTGCCTCTTTTATCATTCTGAAGTAATTTATCCCTCAGAGAGAGAGGAGCGGACATACACAGAAGCAGAGACAGCAGGGGAGAGTGAGCGCACCCCATATTTGGCACTACACTTTGATTTAGCGAGGCAAATTTAATTTTGTTTGCTTTATGCAAAAATGCGGCGTTGGCCTCGACTTGTGTTGATTTGCACTGGAGGCAGAAACATCGCTAATGGGAGCTAGCGCCGCACGTGCCACAGCCACAGAGCTACGACACTAACTGAATTAGCCTCATGCATATATTTAATACAGACCTGCTGCACAAATTAGCTCAGTGGTATGTAGCCTAGCACCTCTCTAGTGAGGCTGCGAGATCTGAGCTGCAAATTAATTGGCTAGGTTTGCCTCCAAGAGTAACTGCCTCCACCACAATTATTATGCTTTCCAATTGCAGAAACACATTTGATATGCATGAAAAAAGCGTGTAAAGCTGTGTTTCCTGACAAAAGCAGCAAACACTTTCATTTTTCACTTTTTGTGCATCTGCCAGTCACAGAAAGAAAGTGGGCTTGTGTATTAGTTCAGGTGTAATAATAGGTCTATAAAAACTCAAAGAAATTGCTCCAAAGGCCAGTTCCTCTCATACTATACAGATCAGTTTAAGCTCCAAGACCCAAATATGTTTATACTGTCAATGTCATATTCGATTGTATGTTAGTCTATAGAAAAAACTGTACTGCAATACGATCTCTGTCCCAGAGTGTTGGAACAAGGCAGAGATTAGTTTGATTACCACACAGTGAACAGCATTATTGGTCCCTGAGGTCTCTCCTCTATCCATCTTGGTTCGATCTCGGGACATTCATCTTGGCTCTCTTTCAGGATCTGCTGGTTTCAGCTGAGCCACAAACACTGCTCCTGACCTTGGCTGTAAACACGCTTCACTGGGATTACAGTTACACTGAAATACAATGTTGTTTTTTTTCAAACCAAGCATTATTTAGAGCATGAAGCTGCTCCTACACAATCGTATACGCTTCAGAAAAGAGAAATAAATTAATATAAAAACAATGGACAGAAATGTAATTATGTAGTGTATTTGTTGTACAAAATATTTGGTCCACATTTGTTAGTTGTTAAAATATATGATCAGATTAAATGACTCAGTTTTCTTGGGATAAAAAAACATCATCAACAGCAGAAACATGGTCAGTCACACCAACTCTTATTGGCTGTTGTGGTGTATTCATGTAGATGTCGGGAATTCGAGAGAAACGTTATGCTTAGTTGGAAAATGCAGATGAACGCTTGCGCAAATCAGAACAAGACTTTTTACTCAGATGTTCCAAGAGAAAGCAGCATTGGTGTTAAATGCTTGTCAACACTAGATTAAAGCCGATCTGTTGTTATGTTAAACTACTCCTCAGAATGGTACACACCAGTAGAAACAGACTAAAAGGAAGGTAAGTAAAACTGTGATATATTGACAGAGCAATATTGTCATTAGCAAGGGCCATAGTCAAAGGTCTAACAATAGTTTTACAATTGGAAACTGTTCAAAACTTAACTTTGATGTAACCCCTTTTTATTTTCTAGTTGTGGTTTGAGTTTTTTCTTTCTTTTTAAATATATAAGTGGTT
>JAVQKG010191602.1:0-17031 GCA_036025885.1 Hypseleotris bucephala
GTGAATAAGGTAATAAAATTATATGTTTTGAAATCAAGTATTAGAGCCATTTCATGATTTCTGATTCTGGAAAGATAATGGACATATCAACCATTAAAGTGCTCATATCCTGAGGAAGCTTGTGATTGGTTAACACGTGTCCCTTGCTCTAAAACTGTAGTAAAGCCACAAAGTCTTAAAGTTTAATTTTTTCTTAATGACTCTTTTGCTGCATTATTGAGTTTTTTTGTTTTTTTGTTTTTTTATATGTTTGCTTGCTGAATTACATGGAAAGAAAATCAGGTAGTAAAGCTTTAAAGGTGCCCAGATGACAGCTTGGAGGCTCGTCTGGTAGTGCATGTGAATCATCATGCATAGCAGTTAATGGTCAGTTCTCACGTGATTTAAACAATTATATTACCGTTTGCTAAATGGCGGCTTGCTGTATATTTAATTCAGATATATTGGTGGTGGTGTTGTCTTTCCGCGTGTAATCAAATGGTCGTGCTGATTCATTGAATACTCTGGTTTCATCATAATTACCTGTTCTGTGATTTCTCTCTCAGTTGTTTTACAGTAGAGTCGTAGCAGCTGTTGTTGAGTCACTTTGCTGTGTAAAAGTCCTGGCCCTCTCTGAATCACTGATATAAAGATGTGATTAGCCTTTAAGCAGCATTCATTAGCTCTGTTACAGCTGCTGTAACATCACTGTGATTACATGCCTTCTAAAGCAGCAAGACGTTTACATACACTACTCTACATGGTTCTATGTGCTCTTAAAACTAAACTATAAAATTATTTCTGTAAGATCACAAAACGGTCTTAGAGATTTACAGCATCTTAACACAAATGGTAAAAATTAAATGGTCAGTTATATATTATTTCTCAGTACATTGCAGAGAACCTAAATGTCCACGTATATCACTAATAATGAGGCTTACCCAACCTGGATTACAATGTTAAATGTCACTTCTATTTGGTTTACAAAATACTAAACAGCACATGGAATACAAAGAAGTAAAGTCTACAACAACATGCAATCTAGGGGCAATTTTGCTCAAAATTGTTTTTTGTTTGACTAATAGCACAGAGTCTTTTAGTACTGAACTTCAAATAAACGCCCATCCAAAAATACTAGTGAATGTAGCCAAGTCTTCTTGTTGAATGCCAAGATCCAGAGAAAACTATGCTTGGTTGGTTTGTTGCTTAAATGACACTAACAATCACATCAATAGTGAAAAGAAAAAAGGTCCCTATAATATTTTACTTCCAGTTAAATGCCACCCTCTAAGGGTCTGTTCAACGACAGACATGGCAGGTAGATTGATACGTATGTAGGCTTAACTGCATGTTTGTTTTGTGTTTTTAATTTTACACATCTGTAATACATACAAACATAATCAGTTTTACATGTATTTGACAAGGGAATCAATTGCCTATTTGCAGATTTGTATCTTTATCAATTTAATTGTCTTCTTTTCTATCTTAAGTAGTAAAATGAAGACATAAATCAAAGTATCACATTCAACCTGTGACAAGTGCTCAGTGGGACAGCGACATGTGAACACTGGTGCACCATGTCTTATAGAGGTGACTTGAGTTAAATCAGCACATCAGAACAAGTGATTTGAGTGAGGTGATATGGCAGGTGGCCAGCACCCCAGGGTAACCATCAGAAACCAATTAATATCCCTAACGGAGGTATCATGCCTCTGGCTCTCTGCCCACAGGGAACATCTACTGCTGATTACTCTGCTAAAAACTGCTCCTGTAATGTCTGTGAGGTATTGTTGTGTGCTCTCTGTGCATAATCATGACTGCTACAGGTGTTCAGAGGCTTTATGATCAGCAATAAAGGCTCAGTTTGTATGTTTAAGGGCTACATGGGACATTTACACTCACTGGCCTCTTTATTGGTACTATTACTATTAGGGTCTATATAAGCTTTCTGAAAACAAATATTTAATCAGCCAATCACAGCAACTCCTGAAATATGTTGAAGACAAAGCAAAGAAGAAACTTGTTCTACTGTTACTTTCCCAACTACAACCGTCTCCAGGATGTAAATAGAATCTGAAAAATAGAAGTTCTTGTATTGCAGTTCGTTGTGAAATGGCCTTGTTAATGCCAGAGATGAATGGCCACAGGTCCGCAGTTTATTAGGTAAAAGGTCTACCTAATAAACTAGCTACTGAGTGTACTTTTCGGCAAGAATCACTGGGCATTAGGCGCTGTCACATGTCAGCTGGCTTCAGATTACAGAGCAGATTTAATGATGAAAACCAAGTGATAATGGAGAGAAATCAAATATGAATGACAAAGTGTTTTCGGACACAGGAAATGGCTCATGTAGCACTGTAATGTAAGGCGTATTGTGTTTTTCACTGTAAGCATTATGTTATCCCTGAAAAACTTAAGAGATTCTGTTTCTTTTGAGATACAGTATAAAAGGTCAAGCTATGGCTACATACGGGAAAAACACAAAGGGGAAGTCAATGTCTAACTACTGTTCAAGTTTGCTAAGCTTTACTTTCCATGTAGTTTTACAAGCCTATGATATTCTTACTTTTTCAATTAGCCTTTATTATGTAAATAATTTTCCTTTTCAGAGCTAAGGGTTTTTCATGCAATACTCAAAGATTGTCTGTGGAGAAATTATATTGTCAGCGACAAAATGACCGATGTTTTAATAGTGGGCTAAACAAATGGTAATATCTCAGCACTGGTGTCAGCCTTTTCAATAGCTGTCATGTAGCTGTCAATAGAGCAATAAAGAATGAACTGTCCGTGGTGCTGAAACCACCATCTAAGCAGATTTCTGTCGAGATAAATTGTTCAGAATCCTTTAATACAGCGGGGGTAGGGATAGGCTGACATTATGACTATGTTAGAACTGTTATTCAATTCAAACCATGAAAGGATTGATTTGGGAAATGATGCTTCACTTACTGATCACATTCTGTTTTCTATGCCATTTGAAACCCACAGGAAATCTTATGTGCTGATACTAAAATGACTTTATTTGTCAGAGGGATGGGTAGGAACCTATCAATTTAAGAGCAGCCATAAGTTTAGTGGCACAGAAATGTCTCTTGGTCTGGGGTTTATGTTTGACAATGAAATGCAATGTTTCCTAGTGGGCACAATTTTGGTCACCCAATAATAGTGATGATAACATTAATTTCAGCTACACATGTATAGACCTCACAATGCTGTAAACCCACTGACCGTTACTTGTGTGACACCTGCCCTCTTTCAAGGAGTCACTGTGTTAAAACTATAAGACAGTGAGGAGCAGACAGTAAACCCTATACTCAACTGTATAACCTATGATTACTTGCATCAAACTGTTGGTGAATGTGGCTTGCTGCGACACAGATGCACACGCACACACACACACACATATTGTAGACACACACCACCTCCCCTCTCCCCCTCCCTTGTTGCTATGGAACCTGTCGCCAAGGCAGAGATGTATGTGTGGTACCGAAAGAAGTGGTGGACGATGAACGACAAGATGAAGACGATAATCGCTAAAGATAACAATTATTAAACGTATTAAGTCCTCGGTGAATGGCGAACTCCGAGTAGCAACCAAACGAATGCCTTGCTGGGTTTTGCTCTCTGCAACGTGGGTGGAAGGAGCGACGCGTAATACTGCGCAATGCAAACAGACCCTTTCCTCACCGTAAAACAGACCACAGCCCTGGATAGATACTGACTCGCTCTTTTTAAGTGTGGTATAAAAAGACATGAAAAGTCCCTATTTCAAACTTCAGTCGTGTCTTATGCGAAACATCTTACAGTCCTCTGCTGCCATCCCAAAAATAGCCCACCACCATCATCAGTCCAATTCTCAGCAGACAAATAGGCCTAAGTCCTGCAGGCCCTCCCACTGCCACCTGTCATCTCTTTGAGATTTATTTTTCTGATTCTTATGAGGAAAAGCCGAAGACATGAGAACTTGGATTAAACGGTGACAAATGTGTGCTTATTGATTCTAACACCAGCGGAGATCGATCATGATTGGGGGCGTGTTTGTGGACGCGGTTTAATCTGTGCTCCTTAGCGACCAGTGGTGTTGTGTTTATGCATGAGACAAGCACATACTCAGGCCTAGAAGCACTCTACTTTAGTCTAAGGTCCGTTATTAGGGGACAGACGAGCTCCTGATGGGCTCCACAGAGAGAAATGTAAAGCTCGGCTTCACGCCCACAACAGCCTGTTGGCTATATATGACCGCTGCCCACCCATAGGCGCACAGCTCTCCGATGGATAGGCCTGTCAGAGCTACAAGTGTGGACTCAACCAAACAAGGCGCAGGCCTAAGCTCTACCTAAACTAGACTACCTAATGTTGAACTGCTGTATCTGAGAGTTAAAGTGATTATAGACAGTCGGCGGAGTGAGGCCAATGAAGGAAGTGGACAGAAAGAAACTGCATGTGTCCATCTGTTGAAAAGAAAGATCTAACACCCTTCGCTCCCCTCTCCCTCCCTCCCCATCCCATCCCCATTTCGATCAAACCTCTTTCACTCCCCCTCTGCTCTCGTGCACACTTACAAGATGTTTCCCCACTCAAAACACAAAACCACACAGACGTACCTTGATGGTTCTCAAGGGTGTCCTCCGGGATGTACATGTTTTTGCTTTCATTTACCATAAATGTAGTCCGGCGGTATCCCTATAGGTGAATGGAAGATAGAGAGAGGGGGAGGGAAACAGAGGGAAAAGCCCCCCAAAAATAAAAAAAATTAAAAAAGGGGAAAGAACTGTCTGGAGCGGACAGTTTTTGGTATTCCGTTGTTTTATTTGTGGGGAGGGTTTCTTCCGATGAAGTGAATATTACCTAATCCCCATGATGGAGGTGAAGGCAAGAAAAAAGAGGGAGCTTTTGGCGGAACCGGTTGGGAAAACGCACCGGTGCATCCATCGGTACATCCGGGCCCTAGGCGAGAAACATGAGACCAGCACCGCGTTCAATTTCAGTCCACACCTGGCGTTGACTTCTTTTTCTCCTTATTGTCGTAGTATGTTTGTTCAAAAAATGTAATGCTTCAGAAATATTAGAAAGCACGGGCGCTGTCAGTGGTAGTCGCAATGGAAGTGCGCAAAAGACGCAATCGTGCGCATCTTCAGCAGCGGCGTGTCAAAATATAAAAGGATGAAGAAAAGGTGGAGGTAGCGGTGGAGGAGGAGGGTGAGGAGGAGGACAGGAGAAATTTCAGAAAAGACAAGAGTAAATATTCCATGGCGGTAAGCACAGGGTTAAATCTCCCGAAAGGTTGTCCGTTATTCCACGTATCTAAGTCGCCCCCAAAAACAGCAAAGCGAGGCCGTCCTGTCTCATCCGGAGACAAGGTTCTCTGTCCTGATCCAGTCCATGGTCCGACGCGGTGTGTGTCATTCCAAAAGACCGTCCGTGTGTCTGTCTGTCCGGTTACCCGCTGGTCTGTCTGTCTGCTGCCCGTGTCTCACTGAACGAGAGTCGGAGCGCGCTTTTCTCGGTTTGCGCTGGCCCTGCAGCTCGGCTCTGCAGTGATACCGACGGAGTGGAGAGAGAGGTGCCCCCTCCCCACGCACGGAGACGCTCTGACTGTTTCCAGATGTGTGTGTGTTTGAGAGTGTGTGCGCCACAGAAGTAAAGGAAAGGATGGGTGGAGGGCTGTGGAGCTACACCAGGCACAACCAGCGACTGGCGTCCAGATGATGAAGATAATGATTCTAATTATGATGATGGGGATGAAGATATCGGTGATGATGCTGATGGACTGTCTGACAGAGAGAGGAGAGGGTGTAAGTGAGGAAAAGAAACCTGTGCGTACTGGCAACTCGGCGTGAAGAGTGATCGTCAGAGTGCGTGTGACCGTGAGCCGTGATAACAGGGAATAATGGTGCGTAGCGGTCTGAGCGGACCCTGATTTCCCCGGATGCAGGAATAAACTGAGATTAAAGATGTTATAGTCACATCTGATATACAGCTCCCTAGTGCCATACACAACACACACATGCGCTGATGCAGTCCTGTTCTTTTCTTTGGCCAAGGCGCTGTTTACACTCACTGTAAAAGTTGGGGTTTCAGTTCTTTTATGACTCAGGCTCTGTTCTTTTCATGACTCTTCAAACACAGAAAAACCACAAGTAAGCCTAGCAAGCTCGGATCTTAGGATGCAGTGTAAATACAAATTGAAGTAATACAAAGCTATGCAAAAACTTGTTTCTATTTAGTCTAACAAAAATGGAAAAGCCGGACAAAGTTGGATAAAAGCTGAACTGGATGAACTTTCCCCAAGTTTATAAAGTCAAACTAATCATTTAAAAAGACCATTCTGAAGATATACTTTTTGCAATTAAACTTTCACCTTTATTAAAAGACCCAGACAGCCTGTTTACACTGCAGTTCAATTGTGTAACTTTCAATTAGGTATATTCTTTTAGTCAAATGAAAAATAGAACAATAGGAATTAGTTGGTTAAACAATTTAGCCCATAGTTTAAAGTTGTTTTTTTTATGAGAGGACAATTAACAGAGATTTGCGGCTAAACAACATGTTTTAACAAGGAACACATTTTTCTTCGAGTCTACAGAGCAAGCATGTTAAGATATTCTAAAGTAACATACATGAAGTACATTTGAAAGTAAAAAGTCAAACCAAATCTTAACTAAATAGCAATCTGGGCCATATGTTGAGTAGATTGAATCTGGCTATGAAGCGTCTGTGAGGTTTTGTATAGAGAAACCAGCACACAGATGTCAGTTTTTCATTTGAGCCATATCACTAACCCAAACTGGCAGCTGAAAGGTTTTCCTTCTTTGATACTCTGCCTGATTTTAGTCTTTTGATACATTTCGCCCTCCTTTTTGTCATTGTCTTCATTACAAAACTGTCCAATCCAGTGAAAAGGTATGTCAATAACTTGATTCAGTGATAAATCAGGAAGAATCTGAGCCACTGATCTGCATGTAGAGTCTAATTACAGAGCGGGCCGTGCCATATGATTGTCTTTGACACTGACGATGATATGCATAATGTGAAGGCTTCATGTCAATCTCTGTGCAGGCTATAATCACGAGGTGAATCTGGTGACTCAATCGTCTTAGACTGTACTCATTTGTTTAATGCCAATGTTACCTCCCACCAGCCCGGCCGCAGAACAAAGCCCTTTTTTGTCACTGTTTTTCAATGCAAGCATAGTAAAGAAAGGAAGACAACCGATTAATCTATTGAAGGCATCTGACAGCTAAATTGTCTTATTTTGAACAAGTGTTTTGTGATGGGGTGGTTATATTTGTATCTATGTATTTATGTCTGGTGATTGAATGATTACATGAAAAAATGGATTGCATAGGAAAGCAGAATTTTGGCAGTAAGTGTTTCATACAAGTTATATTGAGACTAGGCTGGGGCGATGTACAGTATATACTGAAAACATATTTTTTCTTGATCACTTCCTTTCTGTTTGTTAAACTCTTGAGTATTTAGCAATATGTTGTTTTATACAAATTTATACTGTATGTCAACTGTTTATTTGCAACAATAAAAAGAACACTTTGCACTTTGACCGCAATTATAAAACATTACTATTTTTAACTCAAATGGCTCAAATTTAGATTGTGAAATTCAGCTCTGTCCAATTACACTGGCCACTGAGCTGGCTGCAAAGGAGGAAGGGAGAATGGTGAACAGGTCATGGGAACAGACATGACTGCCCAGGGGACATCTATCTACAAACAACCTACACATAGAAAATCAGGACTATTTAAGACTGCTCTAAATTTGTATGTGTCCGAGTGTGTGACCCTCAAACTCAGCTGGTCTCTGGGAATGTGTTCATGAACAAACCTCTAACATGTGGGAAACAGAGCAGCAACGAGACAGTCAAAGGGGAATCCCCAAAGGAAGATGAGTTTGCAACATTTTAGAACTCAAGATTATGATTTTTGCTGCATGTTGGTGAGATACAAGACTGGCCTTTTGAAACTGTTTGATAAGCTATACTTTTTAGTTATTGGGTTGACTGTATTGTCCCAGGCTAAAATGTGCAAAATGTGTACATATTATCCATCTCTCCAGGAGCAGAAGTCGGTCAGAATCAGTGGAAATTCCAGTGTCCTAGGATCCTTCTGCAGATCTTGAGCCAGAACCTAGCTGGAGGATGAGGATAGCCTATATAAGATTTAACTTGACCATCATAGTTGCATTTCCTTGTACAGTGTTTTTTGTCTGTTGGCTATAATTGTGTAGTCCGTCCTCATAGATAAAAAGTGAAGTCCACATTACAGATCAGTATTTCTTCTGTGAACCAAGGCTATGAGATGGCACTTAGTGAGAAAATGTGACGAGGCACCAAATGACTAATGTTATGTCTGGGGCAAGGATACTAATTGACCACTCCAGGCAGGCCTTATATCACCCTCTCTGGGACTTTATGACCCGCAGGACCTTGCATTAGTGGACGACAGGTAAATTTATGCAACACAAGTATGGATTTTGTTTGTCCCTCATTAATTATATGGCCTTGCTACGTGCAAATAATCACATTTAAACTATGTTGAAAGTAGTGGTGCACCCACATTAATACTGGATCAGATATCAGAGCCGATCTAGTCCCAGAAGCAGATACATGATTACATTATATTACAGTAATTTACAAATTGCAAAGGTATTTTGAGTGTCATGTGCTCTTAGCTGTAGTATATTTTAAGTTTATTATTACCCATTATACAAAGTAAGAAACCTAGTGTAAGGGTAGCTATATAGAAATAATATAGAAATATAATAAATAAATATAATAAATAAATAATATATAGAGAAAAAGGATTAAATAATAAGAATATGTAAAACATAAAGGCAATTGTAAAGGCCTACTTGGAACAAAATTGTATATTGCTCATCACTAATGGTATGGTTTTCAGAAGCTTATAAATTGCAGTTACATGTTTGTGCCAAGGGAAATTTCTCACAATGATCCATGTCCCATCTCATTAAATTTCACCATCAAACCTACAGGGGCAATCCCTTTCTGTGTATCAGCCAATCATGGTCACATCTCAGCCTATATCGTCCAATCAGAATTGAGCTCTTAATCTTCAATAAATGGATATTGACACTATTGATCCACTGATGGATAACTCATTTGTCTTGTTATTGACAAATCCACAGCTTCAAACAAACCCACAGATACAACTTTGACAACTAGATATATGGTACGCTGAAAGACAAGTATAGGCCATACTTTAATCTAGAGCACCACACACAACAATTTAGGTTCAAACTGCATTAAAAAGCAATTGTTCACATGCAAATGGCCAGTGATTCATTCACAGCTTGACTTATCTTTAACAAGAGAAGCTGAAGACACCAGTAGAAATCTTGAAGAATAAATGATGTAGCAGTAAGACATACATTCTAAAATTATTTGGTTCTTCACCTGGAAATGTTTGAAACAGAGAAGGAAATGCAGCCATGAAGGGCATTAAGACTCACTGTCAGATGAGCAACATGATATCAAGTGATGGCAAAGAAAGGTATGGGTTTCAAGAACTGACAGTGCAAAAATGACTGTTCCTGTATCAGATACTGTCCTGCCCTTCGATATTATTTTCTCCACAGGAAGGACAAGTCTTATTTTTAAAACATAGACTATAGATCATAGCACCAGAGATCACAGGCATCTTAACTGGAGTCCTAAGCACAAAGTGTCCTAATAATATTACTTAAGCCTTCCAAAGAATACAAAATCCATACAACTGTAGCCTATGCAAAGTCAATATTCAAACAGAAGCACTAGATCACATTCAATTTGGAGATGAGCTGTATTTTTACCTACCCTTTTATGCCCCCTGGAGCCTTAAAGTAAAATTGCATCCGAGGCATTAAAAGCATGTCCTTTTGTAGCCTACTTATATTTTGAGTTATTGTTGTAAAGAAAATATGGCCATAATACAATAATTGCCAAACTTGAGATAGTCGGCTAAATGAAATTGTAGTCAATACATAATGCATTCAGCATTATAATGCAAAATCAACAGCCAGGTATCAAGACAATAGTTGATTGACAAGTTTGGCTTTAGGTTAAATATTAAAACAATAAAATAAATATTAATGGCAACTAAAAAGGACAAGTAGATGTCAAAGGACTGGGGGCTATTGTCAGATTGGCGAACATGCTACAACATCCTGCCATATTTATTAGGCCTACTCGGTTTTAGTTGTGTACTTTGTGAAACAGGGCTTAATTTTTTTGTGCACAACTGAATCACAGTTTGAGCTAGTTATGTCGATGGTTTGAGCTTGATTTTATATTAAACACAACATGTACAAGTCAACAGCAGCCTACCTCAACCTGTATCGATGTATCAGAGTCGTCTGTTGATCCTGCAGCTCTCAGCTCTAGCGCCACTGCTCCTGTCTGCTTGTTTACAATCTCTAACTAAACATGGCTGTCGGCCAGAGCACTGGAGCGACATCTGTTCTTTAGACTTATAGTTTTAACGATTTTCTCTTAAAAGATCCTCCTGGGCTAACAATATTAGTTCAAACGTTTCTTTCCTCTGGGGTGACTTTTCACTCTTCGTTTCTGAGACGAGTAAGCTGCTAAAGCTAATTACTTTCCCATAGGAACAATGACAGCGACTTCTGCAGGCGGCAGTAGCTCTCTTGCCGCTAAAGGACTGGACATCAGTTTGGCTGCTTTACAGCGTCAAGACCCCTACATCAACAACATCGTAGATGTGGCCAGCCAAGTAGCTCTGTATACATATAATAACAGGGCCAATGAATGGGTAAGTTACATTTTTGGGCTTACCCTACCAGATGCTAACATAGCTTAGCTCTGTCATAATCACTGTAAGGCGGGCATTACCAATCTGCAGTTTGTTTACCAGATCTGCTGGGCTGTAATCATTGACCAATCATTCCCCTTCTTTACCCTCCATGGCTCCAACCCAACGGTGTCATTCCCATTTGTTCGATTTTCATACAGTTTCTCTTAATATTGTTTTTTGTTTCATAAACAGGAAAAGACAGAAGTGGAAGGAACTCTGTTTATCTACACAAGGTAATCTTATGTTTTCTTAGCAATTCAATATATTCATGTGAACTACATTTTTGCATACAAGCACATTTCTAGCGTTAAATTGTGCATTTTTGTGCTTCTCTAAGTCACCTTTTCTAAATCTGCCTTGCAGGCTGATCCTTGCACACATGTTTTTGATCTTGTTGCAGGTTGGCTTCTCCTAGACATGGTTTTACTATCATGAACAGACTGAGTATCGAGAACCTGACGGAGCCCATTACCAAAGACTTGGATTTCCAACTCCAGGACCCCTTTCTGCTTTACCGCAACGCACGATGTAAGGAAATAAATCATACACACACCATTACTTAAGACTAAAGAAGGGGAGGCCAAAGTAGTAGTTAGGCTGCCAAGTTGCAATTAATTTCGCTGTTAAAATATTTAGAAAATATATCATATAGTTTTGCGGTATTTAACGACAAAATTAAACTGAATGTATCTTGGAGCTTACTGCTATAAACACAACTTCTAATGGCCTGGAAGATGCTGTTCTTAAGTAGGGCTGGGGGTGCCATATAAGGAGCTGGCACATACGCTAGTCTATGACACAGGACCCTGACAGCACTACAAACCCAGGCAACACAGATTAGATAGACTGCAGCCGGCAGTGATAATAGAAACGCTCACCCACTGTCACTTAGGAACCGCTGACACACACATACCTTACTTCCTCTCACTCTTTATTATGTCTGTCTGCTCAGTAAATGGCTGGTAAAAGCACTAGGGTACCAATGTCTGTATCCAGAGTACTTTTACTTCTTTGTAGGTTTAATTTACCAGGTATGTGTGATAAGTTTAGAGTTCATGCGTTATGTATAATGTGCACTTTTTCAGACATCACATTGTTAAAAAAAATATGGCAAGTGCACAGTAACCTACATTCTTAAAATATATATACATGTAATTACATCCATTCACATTTCTTCAGATGAAAGTATGAAAGCTATCACACTTGTTCAGATGAAGGTAATATACTAATCATGCTATATTTAAGAGAAGGCAAAATAATTATGTCACTCTGCCTTACTGGTGGCATAATTTCCATAAAGCCTTCTAATATTATTAATTCGTCTAATATGTTTTCTAATGTGATGTTTCTGTGTGTAATGCTGGGCTGGCTCCCGGCCGCTGCCAGCCCCTCTGTAGTGTGACCTCTGTGTGCAGGGGTCGTGGAATCTTATCATTAAACAAACATGGAGCTCTCAGGGCTGCAGTAACTTCCTGGAATGGCAGTTGGCACAAAGTGGCCGCCTTGGATAAAAATAACCTGGAGATATACAGCAGAATGAGGCAAGATTTATGGAAGGGACATTTAGCTCATGCAAGTCATTATTCCTCAGAAATATGTCCCAGAACAAAGGAACACAGGCACACTGCATTCACTTTAATTAACTAATACATCCAGCAGTTTCATGGTCTGAAACAGGAGCTGATGTTCTTTCCTTGGCAGTTTCAGTACTTTTCTTATAAAAATGTTATTGTCTTTGTGTTTAGATATTTAATTAAGAGTGTTTTGAGAACAGATTGTATGCACAGCCTTACCTCCAGGTCGCACATACGTATATCCCACGGCTCGCTCTGTCACCAGCATGCCTTTGAATCTGACCTCTGGTTCCTCCTCCAGTCTTTCATGTTTAGGTTTCCTCTGAAATAGGCCTCTCAGCATGATCCCGAATCTTCTGCTGTCTTTGAATGAGATGTACTTTATGTTGTTCCTCCAATGATCCTGTATTTTTTATTAGTAAATATCTATGGAAGCATGCTACTGTTGAGAGTGTCTTTAGCAGAATTTGCAGCACAGCCTAACACTTGACAGCAAATCTCAGTTGCATTTGTGAAATCTCATGTAATAGGTGTTGGAATGAGAATTTTTACTGCAAGTAGTGATCTAATCAGAAAAATAAGGCGAGAAATATCCAACTGAACGTCAAGAATCCTCTGCAACCAATTAAGAGCAATCCAGCAAAGAACAGCTTGTTCAGAAGTCAGTGTTGCTCTAAAGGGTCAGAGAGATCATGCAGCTTTTCTGAAATACCAGTAATCCTTGTTGATTGTTGGTGGTGAGCATGAAGTGTAGATGATTCTCCATAATATGTTTAGCCTTAATCAGTCCATAAATGTTGTCCCTCTTGTGATCCCGCTCATGCCCTGTGGCTCTTTTGCGGTCCCTGGTCCTGGTCCCTCTTGAGTCCGGCTGGTTGAACCCCTTTCTCCCAAGCCTCTTTACTACACTGTTGCATCTGACCCTCCCACTCTCACTCTTTATCTTGCCTTCACTATTATTATTTTTTTGTCTCACTCTAAACCTATTGACAGCTTGGGACAACTAAATATGCTACTGGGGATGTATATGGTTTGCAATTTCTTATATCCTGTTCATGTAACTTTATTTAATAATGTAAATTACCTTCTCTATGCCTCAGTATGTTATTCAAGGTTGTACATATTCTGCGTAAACAACATTTGGGGAACTTAATTCTTCTATAATACTGTTGATATCTTCTGATCTCTGAAATCTGTGTTCTTTTTTTCTGGAGTTTTTGTTTGGCTTTTTCAAACAGTCCCTCCCAGTGAGCTCTAAGTGGCTTGCTCCAGCAGACAGTCTCCCACTCTTGTTACTTATTTGGTACTGGGCTGATTTTCCCAGGCTCAAATGAACCCACAGAGTATGACTGTGTGTGTACTTGAATCTGTACACAAAATCACATAAATCATGTCTCTAGTCCGCATCCATACACAAATGAATTAACTTCCACTTGTCTATTTGTAATGTGTATTTATGTATGTGTTAAATCCAGGCTTTTGTTACTACTGCTCATATGAGAACCCTTGAGCTTTTTCAGCCCAGTGTCCAATCCCTTATCTCTTCCTAATTTGTCTTATCTTGGGGTCATTTTTAGGAAGCTTAGGTGTGTGGGGTGGTCACTCCCACTGATCTGTAAATAAGTAAATAAATACAGCAAAATAAACAAAAACAAAAGAAAAGTAGTGACAACAAATCGATGTTGCTACGTCTTTGGCTTCTACTCTGCTTTCTAATCATGTGACGGTGCAGGTCACATAGTAGTGCTGCCTTTCTGCCCTTCTGCTAACTGTGTTTATGTTCCTCTGGGGGCTCTTGGGGCCAATGATTCACATTATAATAGCACTGCTGGTTTGTTTTCCCATTGGTCTGTCTGGAAAACGAGCCATTTTAGATTTAAACTTTAGACCTGACAGGACTAATGATAAAATATTTACATTAAGGTTTACCATACAGGCTTAATTAAACTGCAGGGGTTTTACAGTTAGTTGATTGTAACACACACCAGGTCACTCTGTGTGTGTTGCTGTCTGCGACCTCAAAGTCTGGTGCATCCCAGAAACAGATCTCTATTTTAGATATTGACCTTTTCCATTTATTGCTTTATGAGACATTAATTACTTCACTTACATTTCCCTCTTGTTCCCTCTCTCCAGTGGTGATTCATGGTATCTGGTTCTATGATAAGGAAGACTGCCAGCGCATTGCACAAAGAATGAAGTTGTAAGTATAGTGGCATGCAACATTAACCAGGCTAGATCTCATATATTCACAGTTTCATACATTTCTGTTCTTTATCGGTCTTTAAAAAATGATTTATATTATATTGATTTTAATTGATCTAATATCTTAAAATATATAGAACTTTTGTCTTTTTAGCCTGACCCACCAGGAGCAGGTTCAGGCTCAGTCTCAGGGTGGATGGCTGTCACCAGGTGGTGTTGGAGGAGGAGGAGTAGTAGGAGTAGTAGGTGAAGGGAAACCTGTAGACATAATACAGATGTTAACTAAAGCACGCAGCGACTATGACAAGGTAACAGTTTACTATTGTATTAACTTTTACTGCTCTCCATGTTTCTTAAAGAATAGACCGCTAACAATAATTACTGATAGCTAAATCCTGAAAAATGTCTTTGTTGTCTCAGGAGAAATCTACATCAGAACCAAAGGAGATTGGTGGTAGCAGTGTTCTTTATGGAAACCCCAACTTGATCAAGCCAATTCCTGTGAAACCAAACACTCAAGTGAGAGCCAATTTACCTTCTACCAATTTATCTACTTTTTACCCTTAAGCTACATGTTTTAGGCATCTTAATCCCTCCTCCTTACTTCTTGTCCTTATACAAATTTACAACTTGAATATTTAATAAACCACTTGAAATTATTAGAAAAACTAGATACTTTTTAAGACATAAGTAGAAATATTTATTTTAACCTGTTTTATGTGCTTTAGGAAAATGAAGGCAGTTTCTCCCTGGCCGCTCTGTTTGGGTCTCAGCACAAACATCTTGCATCATCTAAACCAGAGCCCGTTCCTTCTTCATCCACCTTTGGCATGATGTCAACAGCCAAAATAACTCGTCCCCCTGTCGCTCGCACACTCACTTATGAAGAGACTTTGAGCTCTGGTCGAAGTGAAAGCTCAAAGGAGGTCTCCAGGGATGTAGCTGGACCACAGAAGGTTTGTGAAGATCAAGGAAACCAGTCTCAGCATTGTCCAGCCATCCAGAAACTAATGCAGGGACAACGAGGGGTGCTCCAGACAGTGTCAGAGTCACCCGAAAACAGGCTTTGTGACAACGGGGTGCCACTAGAGCATCACCATGTTTACCATCAACAACAGCATCATCACCACCATCACCACCAGCATCACCACCAGCAGCTCCAACACCAGCAGCAACAACACATTCAGATTGATCCAATCAAGAGACTGTTTCAAAGCCAGCCTCCAGTCTCAGTGGCACCTCCATGTTGTCCCGTTCCTGTGCCACAGACCCAGCTCATACCAGCTCATCCTGTACCAGCTCAACATCTGCAACAAAACCAGCCTCTGATCATCACCAGGTCTCAAGCAGAAAGCCAGCACAACTGTCAGTTAGCTTCAGCGGGCCTGGGAACTGGTAGGACTTGTAATATATAGTAGCCTATATAGATTTAGTATAAAGGATTATGATATTGTATATTGGCAGCAGCTGTATTTATTAAAGCATGCTAATACACAATAATATACACCCGGAGAAGTACAAAACACTTCCTCATGGAAATTATCTTCTCTGATGTTGACTTTGTTTTGTCTCAGGATTTTCAGCTCCAATGCCTGGAGTGGTGTCTCCCCATGAACTCCTTCAGAAGCTTCAAATAGTCCAACAGCAGCAAAGCCTGGCCTCTTGTGACCCACCTCATCTTGGGCCTGGCCTGGCTCCTAGATTCATGGGTCCTTCTCAAAATGTTGTTGCAGATACAAGTCCAGCTACTGTGGCTCAAAAGGCAGCTCTTCAGTTTCAGGTGAATACTAAATTTACTATATAGTAGGTGATTTTAAAATCATAATGGCGTCCAGTAAGACATCACATATTTTCTGTCCAGGTTATCTCTCCACAGAGAATACCAGCCACTGTGGCTCCCGCTATGCTTTTGTCTCCCAGTGTCTTTACTCAAACTAAAGCTAATACAGGGTCAGCGCCTGGTCCTTCGAATCCAGTCCCTCAGGTCCGAATCCTGTCTCGGAGTCAGCTTCAAGCCACTCTCCTGCATCTTGTCCAGGTACATCAACAGACACATATCATTAAATACTAATCACAAGGAAATAAAAGCAATTAAAAATAAAGTTCATTTATTGGTGTTTTTTTTTTTTGTTTTTTTTCAGAATGACAGCTCATTTCTGGACACCATTTATGAAACCTACATCAGCCAGTTCGCTAATGACTCCAGCAGCAAGTACTGATTGCTGCTCACTCAGGCTACACATCTTTTGAAGGAGTCTAAGGTCTGCACTTCTCAAAGACAGTTTACACAGATGATTGCTATAGCTTCACTGTTTGATAAGTAACCACAGAATTGAAAATATGTAAACAGCATATTATTGATGGTTTTATCATCATATAAAAAAAATAATAATTTTTATATCTTTAATTTAGAGTTGATTCCTTTGTATCTATTTTGTAGTATTTCA
>JAVQKG010191720.1:0-10258 GCA_036025885.1 Hypseleotris bucephala
TCATTCTATCCCCCACCACAAATCACACTTTTTTGTAACATTAACTCACTTTCGCCTCCAGTTGCCTCCATTCCGGAATTTTGAACATTCCGTATGACAAACACTTTAAAGGGTCTATTGGCCGCATGCTCTACTGACTGAGCTAAACCACAGTCTGACTAACGCTATTGCGAATCAGGGATGTCCAGAGTACCAGATTTCATTGCCATAACCAAACCAACTAAAGAAACTTGTTTTGTTGTTTCTTGTATTTCTGTAGGTTTTGCCGAACGGTGACAGGACGGAGGTGGGAGAGAATGGAGTGACTTTGAGCGGAGGACAGAAGGCACGACTCGCTTTGGCCCGAGCAGTTTACATGGTCAGTCCTCCTTCATTTTTGTCATACATGTATAATAATATGAGAGGTATGTGTAAGTACGAATCATCCCAACTAGGGCTGAAACATTTATTGGATTAATTCAAATTTTTTAAATAATCATCAACTGTTTTAGTAAACAAATAATCGTTAACTAAATTATACAGACTCGAAAACATGCCATTTGCTCAGATAAAACTCTTTTACAACCCACACAGAGCAGTGATACCAAACAGTACAAAAAACATATACTTTACATGGTGCATAAATAAAAAAAAACCTTCTTTGTCTGTAAGTGTTTTCTATCCAGAAGTCCTCAGGTGGCATAGTTTTGGCTTCACCTGGTTCAAATTTGGTAAAGAAAAATGTCACATTTTTCACTATCCAATGATTAATCATAAAAAATAATTGACAGAGTGATTAATTAACAAAATAATCACTAGTTGCAGCCCAAAACACATTCATGTCTTTGGACAGAGGAAGGCAAAGGAGAGAACCCACAGTAACACAGGGAGGACATGCAGACTCTATTCACAGATACATTTTATATAATATTTATAATCACTTATTTCCCAGGACAAAGACATCTACCTCCTGGATGACCCTCTGGCGGCTGTAGACACTGACGTGGCCCTACACTTGATGAAGAGGTGCGTCCTGGACCTGCTCCGGGACAAGACGCGGGTCCTGTGCACTCACCGCATCGAGTTCGTGGAGGAGGCGGACCTGGTCGTACTCATGGAGAACGGCACCATCGTCAAAACTGGTACGACTGCTTTGAATTATGGTGACCAGATGTCCCACTTTGTGTTTTATTGTACAGCCTTTTTTAGCTCAAATCACAAAAATTGAGTCACATTTTGACTTGTGCACAAACAAAAAAACAAAAAAACAAACAAAATATTTATCTAAAGTTTGATTCATTTACATTTTTTTCTCCATGTTCATGAATGTTTAAAAGACAGATTAGAAATAAACTGAGCAAGCAATAATCTACATTTGAAGTGACTTGCTGAATGCTGATATTTCTTTAATTATTTATGTTTCATTTTGTCTGTCCAACATTGTCACATTTAAAAAGAATTTTACCCTACATTTGGCCCTTTATGGTTTATTCACCCATAAGTATATATAAGTATATCTGTTCATTTATAGAGTTGTTGTGTAGTGAGCAACTGAGTGTATCTAATTTCTTGTTTTTATAGGCTCTCCAGCAGAAATCCTTCCTTTGGTCGAGGTTACACCAAAGACACAGAAAAACGAGGACAAGAATGAAGACAGTAAGAGATATGTGGTGGTCTACTTGACCTGCCAATTATTGCAATAAACTACAGTTTAGATCAATTTAAAATGAACTAGAGTTTTTTAGTATTTAGTTTGCATTAAACAAAATCTAAATTAAATACTTGGTTGTAGTCTACTCCAACTACAGTGGGCCAGTTAATTGAAAGGCTAACAATTAATACAGACACCCATTAACGCTCACATTCATTCACTATAGGACATATGCTCGTCTTTTGATGGTAATTGAATGTTGTATATGTCGAGATGGTGGAGATCCAGAGGAGGGGGACACTCCTCTCACTCTACCCCAGGACGGTGACTCCCCGGAGGGAGAACAGAAGCAGGTGGGGGGCCTGTCCTGGAGCGTCTACAGAACATACTGGAGATCTGTGGGAGGAGCTCTGGCTACATCTGTGCTGCTGTCTCTGCTGCTCATGCAAGGTCTGGGAATTCAACTACCAACCACCGCTGTCACAGCTGAAAACATAGACCATATGTACACTCGCCTATGTAGGTTTGAAATGACTATCACAATGGATTAGAAAGAGGATTTACTTCGAACAAGGCGCAGTGGACTGGACTATTTTATAAATAGATTTTCTACTTGAATTTTTACACTGAACAATGCCTAAGGTTTAAAAATATTAATAATAAAAAAAAAATAGTGTCAATTTTGTGGATGCCCAAGAGGGGAAGGGAGTTGACTCAAGTAAGATTCAAAAGGCAAAAACAAATGAAAAAAAAAATAGATACAGAATTTTTACAGGTCAAATTCATGTAAAAGTTATACCCGGATTTGGTTGGTAGAAAAATGACTTGCAAATACATATCTCTCTTTAGTTAAACCATTTCAAATTATAAAAAGTTTCCCAAAAATAATAAATAAATAAAATAATGACAAAATAAATAAATGTTTTATTTTCAGCATCCAGGAACGTGTCGGACTGGTGGTTGTCCTACTGGATCTCACAGCTCAAAAACAATGGTTCCCACGGTAACAACGGTTCCTCCTCGAGTGATGTCCTGTCTCCTCACCTCCTCCTCTTCTCACAACACCTCCTTATGTGAGTTTGATAAAGTCACACCAAAAATGTACAAAATAAATATGCACAGAAACAACGGTCTTGAAATTATGGTTATATTTTTAAATATTTCAATCTAGTAATTGCTTGGGAGTTAATCATTTTACACTGACTCTCCCAAATTTATCAAAACACAAAACGGATAACAAGAAAAAGAATAATGGTAAGAAGTGGTTGAATTAACTAGGGAAGCACCAATTTAAAAATGACCAGTTTGGCCGGTATTGATTCTGAAATGCAATGACATGTTTTGTAAGGCTATGTTTTTTATGCTTTTACAGAAATCATTGTAGAAATAGCTGCTTTAAATTGTATTATTTTAATCCATAAATCGGGTGACAATAACTTGCCTTATTTATTTACTTATTTATGTATGAATGTATGTTTTTTATGTATGTATGTATATATTTAGTTATTTGTTTGATTTGAAAGTTTTAAATCAACCCTACAGTGTATTTTTATGTATTCTCTCTCCTCCAGGTCCCCTCTGTGGTCTGTGCGGTCTCTAAACAACATGAGTTCAGATGTGAAGTTTTACCTGAGTGTTTATGGAGGTCTGGCTGCAGCTAACACAGTCTTCACTGCGTTCAGAGCCGTCCTGTTCGCGTATGGAGGCATCTGTGCTGCTACTGCTGTCCACAACCGGCTACTGGACAGAGTACTCAAGGTAAATATACAGTAAGAGGGGAACCTTTTTAAAAGTACTATGATGAATATTAAATTGGGTGTATATTGAATGTGTTGCTGAAAATGGCACTGAGAGCAATAGTCTTCTGTGGATGAATAAAAGTAGTCACTAAAATTAAGTGATCAAATATAATCTCATTTAAAAATTGCCTACAATGAATGCCTAATGATAATAATAATAATGAATGCCCCGGACCGGGCAGTCAGGGCCCTTCTGTGTGGAGTTTGCATGTTCTCCCCATGTCTGCGTAAGTTTCATCCTGGCACTCCGGTTTCCCCTACCACTAAAAACATGTACAATAGGTTCCCCATAGGGGCCAGGACTCCCCTGTATAAAATTGGGCCGGCAACATAAGCTATGCTTCAGCCAAAAATAGGCCCTTCATCCAAAAAAGATGTGATTGGTTGGTTGTAGGGAGTTTGTGGGATACCACTTTCACCAATGGTTTTACTTTAGTCCCTCCTCTGGCCTCTATGGCTTCTTTACATTACAGAACAGGGTCCGAAAGTCCATTCTAAGCATTTTCCTTTGAACTTATTTTAGTAAGCTTAAGGACCCTTAATATGTTACTACTAACCCTGTTGTTTACAATAACTCCCATCTTTCTCCAGGCCACCATGGGTTTCTTTGACACCACTCCTTTGGGCCGTATTCTGAACCGTTTTTCCTCAGACCTCTACAGCGTTGACGACAGCCTGCCTTTCATCCTGAACATACTTTTGGCTAACATCTTCAGTCTCTTGGGCCTGTTAGTGGTCATAAGCTATGGTCTGCCCTGGGTCCTAGTGCCACTGGTTCCCCTGGCTCTGCTCTATTATAAAACACAAGCGTTTTATCGACACACGTCCAGAGAGCTAAAACGTCTCTGCAGTCTCACCCTGTCGCCGGTCTACTCCAATTTTTCGGAGACTATCACCGGACTGGGAACAATACGGGCCAGTCGGAGCTCGGGAAGGTACAATTCCACATGGACAAAACGGCTACACTATAACTATATCAAATAAAAGCTAATAATGAGTTAATTTTTCCTGACAAAGTATGAAGAAACAGAATCACACCGTCTCACTTTTCAAATTTAGCAAAGCAACGTTTCAGTCCAACTGACCCTCATCAGGCTGCTACTGAGTATAGTAATTTTGACACATTGCCAATCAATTCAATCAGATAGCTTAAAAGTAATAGTTGTGTACACTCTTTAGTAAACCTAAATAAATGAGAAAAATATGACAATTTGAACTTAATAATAATAATGTCTGGGGAGAGGGAAGTCTGGGTATCTCTGCTAAGACTACTGCCTCCGCAACCCGGCCCAGGATAAGCGGTAGAAGATGAATGAATGAATGAATGAACTTAATAAATTAATACTGAATAAAAGACAATCACAGTGTTTGTTTGGGAAATGTATAAAAAGATATACATACTTTTATCCAGTAGTAATTATATTAATAGCAAAGATATAGAAAAATACAATCTTACCAAAATCCCTGTTTACACACAACAAACAGAGACAAAAATGATGTAAAAAAATGTCGAATGAAAAACACATCTAAAATCCAGACAAAGGTCCCAAATCTAAGGGTAAATAATTGCTTAGTTTTATGCTCTAGAAAAGACTTATGCACTCTTCCTCGTTCAGAAAAGTGTCAAAGATGTGTTATATTGTATTGTTGCAGGTTTAAGGAGGAGAGTGCGGTGCGTCTGGAGCAGAACCAGCGGTGTCTGTTCGTGTCGAGCGCGGCGCAGCAGTGGCTCGACATCCGGCTACAGCTCATCGGTGTCGCCATGGTAACAGGCCTCGGAGTCATCGCCGTGGTGCAACACAGCTGGGTCAAAAACGTGGATCCAGGTGGGAGACCAGCATAACCTACTGAGCTATAACCATTATCTCAAAACTCAATTTCTTTGTTCTGGTTTAGACCTGGTTTAATACAATTTCAGTCCTGGATTTAGTTCTCGTCTAGTCTTGGTTCAGTTTTGGTTAAGTCCTGGTTTAGGCCTGGTTCAGTGTAGGTTTAGTTGTGATTTAGACCTACTTCTAAATCACAACTAAATAGCAAGATTTTACTTGGTTTAAACCTGAGTTAATTGCAATTTAGGCTTATTTTAGTTCCATACAATTGTACTTAAAGGGGAACTGAACACCCAAGTCAAATCCATTGCAAACCCACAGCCAAAATTTACAGCTACAGAAGTGAGCAGTGCTTGTAGAGACAGAGGGCCTTGGTGAACCATTGGGTTGAGTATGGTGTGAGTCTGTGACATGGTACAAGTCTGACCATGGTACAGGACTAATAGTAAAATTCAACTGCAGTACCACTATTTAACCAAAATGGGGTTAATTTAGCTTCAGGGGTTAGTTACTCTTTAATGACATAATTTTTGGAGAGATGGTACATGATGCATTTGTGTGCTGCTCCCTGTAGGTCTGGTGGGCCTGTCTCTGTCCTACGCTCTCTCCATCACGGTGCTGCTGTCTGGGCTCATCTCCAGCTTCACTCAGACTGAGATGCAGCTGGTGTCTGTGGAGAGGACCCAGGAGTACTGCACTGAGCTGCCCACTGAGCCACAGCAATACAATACACAGGTAAGACTGACAGGTGAGACAGTACAACATAATGAGGGCGTGCATGGATCGGTGGATCGGTAAATGTGTCCGATACTAGAACCGATATCATTAATTTAACTTTTTTCTAATTATAAGCAGATAAATAAAGTGACAAATGATATTATATTACACTTTTACTCAAAATGACAAAAGTTAGATATTTTTAAAATCATCTGGTCTTAGTTCTATTATATTTTTTTGATAATACCATGCCTTTAGTTTTTGCATTAGTATC
Organism: Hypseleotris bucephala; assembly: GCA_036025885.1. NCBI lineage: Eukaryota > Metazoa > Chordata > Actinopteri > Gobiiformes > Eleotridae > Hypseleotris > Hypseleotris bucephala. The sequence continues at coordinate 6,250 of JAVQKG010191720.1, forward strand.
GGTGGATATTGGTAAATATCAAGTATCGGTCGATCCACAAGGCCCAATTATCGGGATCGGGACTGAAAAAGCTGGATCGGTGCATCTCTACACAAAATATAATGAACCATAAACCAGACAGACATCCTCAGTCTTGTGTTGACAGATAAATTATGTTTATACCCACACTTCACCTAGACTGCTGCTGTTTTAAGTCCATACATTTGAAATAATGCTTGAAACAATATTTTTGTTTTAGTCCAAATAGTCAATTGTAGGAGACGTTTTGAGACCAAGACGAGACCAAGACTAGGAGACAACCATTTAAAAAGTTGTTTTGGGCCGTGTTTTCTTTAGTCGGTAGAGCATGCAGCCCATACAGAGCTTACAATGCTAGCCCCGATTGTTGTGAGTTTGAATCCAAATGGCAAATGTCACTTCTCTCCTCTTCTCCCTGATTTTCTGTGACCATACTGTTCAGTCAATAAAGCCGAATAATGCCCAAAAATCTAAACAAATCTTTAAAAAAGTGCATATTATATTACTTACTTGGAGTTTTTTTTTCTATCCTGTGTCTTGTGTCCAGTTGCCCCCCTCGTGGCCGGAGCAGGGGTGGCTGGAGTTTCGGTCGGTGGTCCTGTGTTACCGTGAGGGTCTTCCGAACGCTCTGGACGGGGTGAGCCTGGTGGTGCGACCTGGGGAGAAGGTGGGGATCGTGGGCAGGACGGGCTCAGGGAAGTCCTCCCTGTTTCTGGCTCTGTTTCGGATGGTGGAGCTCACAGAGGGACAGATACTACTTGACGGGATCGATATTCGCACTGTGGGACTGCATCAACTCAGGTACCAAATAATATGACGCAACAAAAAAACTTAATAGATTAGATGCATCTTTGTGCATACAGTAAATGTTTACTTTGGACTTAAGATAGATAGGTAGCCAACTTGCTGGCCATTTTCTGAAGATCTATGTGGGATCCTATTGAAATGTTTAGAATTACTATATAGTTTACAGTCGCTGCTGAGAGCACTCAATGCAGCCACTTTACAAGATGGATTTTTATGATTCTTTGCAACATGTTTTAGGTCAATCTGTCAGGCATAGTTTAATTCCCAGAGATGAGAAGTTGATCTTGCGAAATTTAGAAGGTGTGTTACTGAAATGATTATTATCCCCTGCAGGTCGAGACTGGCCATCATCCCTCAGGACCCGTTCCTCTTCAGTGGGTCTGTGAGGGAGAACCTGGACCCCTGTGACCGACACACGGACCAGGAGCTCACGGACGTCCTAGAGCAGTGCCATCTCACCGATGTCGTACTCCGAATCGGTGAGTCACATCGAGAAAGCATTCTGGACCAGTGCTATTTCTATAGGTCCTATTTTATGATTTTATTTGCACATTTTACTGTCTTTTTTGGATACATTTAGGTTGCCATTTTACTTATACAACATCAAACACACAATATAATCGCACTTGGACTCAATGATGACTCTTTGAGACAGGACCAAACCATTTGTGCCAGCTTTCTTGTGTTTCCAAAAATACTCCACCCACTTTTTACTTCTGGGATATAAACAAACTTTCTAACATGACATTTAGTGATTTAATATTTTTTCATAATTTGTTTCTTGGCCAGGCCCGTCCATTAGCAGTTTTCAAAAATCCTAAATATTTGGTTGGCGTCCATGTTTATAATAAAGGACTTTTATTTCATCACATGCAGTGTGCCTTGGATATTTTTTTGTACTTAGGACTGCATTCAAATAACTTTTCAACTATGTCATTTTTTATGGTCTTGTGATTCGAAATATTTTCATCTGAATATGTTAATCACATTTCGCCCCACCCTTTAAACTCCACCCTTAAATCTTAATTTTGTGACGATTTTGTAAGGTGTGTTTTTAAAGCCTACGACAATTTGTTTTACTCTTTCTACTCCACCCTTTTACTTTTACGTGAGAGTGTGGCACCTGAACCAAAATAATGTTGTGTATAAAAGGCGGACAGTTGCAGTTCTGGAGAGGTGACAGAATGTACAAAACCATTTAAACAAGAAACTACATGTAACAGGGATTTGTCAGAAGCAATTACTCTTTTCGACTGGAAACATGATTCTTAAAAGGGCTGTGTACAAGGCTTGATGCATTTAGGATGTAGTCTAAAAAATAGGATTATTATAAAATTGTTAAAACAAAATGAAAGAAAAAAATAATAATCTTACGCTATTAATCTGTAGTAATAATTCTTTTGTTTTAATCCCTTTCCTGGCCTCTACAGCAACGTCATATCAGAGTTTGTGGGTTACAACTTTGACCTTTGATTTGATTTGCTATAAAGGCCAGGGGAGCCGCAAAGTAAAACTCGACTAGTATTTGTTAAGATTTTTTCTATGTTTTAACAACTTCTTATTTTAGGAAACCACCAGACTTCAAGTATAAAGAGAAACAATTCAACTTTGACAATGTTTTTCTCTATGGAGCTCTCACTACAGAGAACTTTACCGTGTGATATAAGAATGAAAGAATACACAGGATTTGTGAAACTTTCTCATAACTTCACCCACTGGTTAACCACAAAAAATCCAGTTCTGAACCAGTTTGGCTCCTTCTTATTACACTTCAGCTCTGTCAGATAAAATGACATATTGAATTACAAAAGTGATGCACACAACTAAAGATTTCATTTTTATTTACGTTTTTATTACTTTAAACTGTCATGGCGGCCGATTTATGCCAGGTTTATTTAAGTCTCAGAGTAAAGGTGTAGTCCATTCAAACTTATGAACTAGGCCTTTAAGTCATATTTCATGTTCATGTATCAGGAGGTCTGGACGCTGAAGTTGGTGAGAGAGGGAAGTCGTTTTCGGTCGGACAGAGACAGCTGCTGTGTCTGGCCCGAGCTCTCCTCACTCAGGCAAAGGTACAGCACATCATGTGCTACAGTATATTAATATTATCAGTACTAAGTAGACATATTGTGGTTTCACTAAAAAGGACCCAGCTAAAACAATGTACGTTTAAGAGTTTATTTAAGAGTGGGGTCTGGTCCCTTTTTCATATCAAATCATTTCTAGACAATTATACAGATAGACCAATCACAAGCCATTTAAAACTTACTTACAACTTACTAAAATTTACTTAAGCAAATAATTTCTTTGAAAATAACGTAATGTCTGGCATTTCTGATCAGTTTACTATACTTCTGTAAACGCCACCTTCGAAGATGAATGCAATCAACAATAGACTAACATCTTTGTATTGAATATGACATTTAGTTAGTCGTGGTTGGCCAGGCTACCCATCTAGTTCTGGGCGAATGCAGGCTGGAAGACAAAACAAGATACATAGGGTCGAGAGAACAGAGACAAAAAGTTGTTGGGTTGATTTTGGCAGGTATACATAAGGCTTGTGGGTAAATTAGCGGTGTGTTTGATATAACTTTATTTGTAGTGAATTAACTTTTTTTTATATAATTTATTTTTTAATGATTTTTTAACATATATGAACAGAACAAAAAGAGTGTCACAGTTATAGTCATCGTCAAACAGTTTACTGTCTACAGATTTTGTGAGCAGTCCCATTTTCTCCAATATTCTGTTCCTCTGTGCTGTTGTAGATTTAGTGTAAATGTAATCATCTCCAATGGTGAATTAACTTCTGTTTAACTTAACTAAACTGTTTCTCCTCCTGTAGGTGTTGTGTATTGATGAAGCTACAGCGAGTGTAGATCAGAAAACAGACCAACTCCTGCAGCAGACGATCAGAGACACTTTCAGAGACAAGACTGTGCTCACCATCGCTCACAGGTAAATCGGCAAGGCAAGGCAAGTTTATTTGTATAGCACAATTCATACACAAGGCAATTCAAGGTGCTTTACAGAAAAAAAGATTAGTTCAAGAACATAATACAATTAAAAACACAACAATCAGTAAAAATAAAAAGTTTAAAGATAAGAAACTCTGGATAGTTAAGATAGATAAGAAACACATTCAGTTGTCATATGCACAGCTAAACAGGACAGTTTTCAGCCT
>JAVQKG010191814.1:0-20702 GCA_036025885.1 Hypseleotris bucephala
ATGCATGTGTTTTTGAGATCTCCCCTCGTGCCCAAATGCGCAGCTCTGATTGGCTGATTCAGCTCTACTGTAATGACTGGAGAGGAGCGGCAGGCGCTCTGATTTACCGTAATGACAGAACAAGCGCATACTAAAATAGACTCGCACGGACCAAGCGTATCAATACTAATGTTTTAACCCAGACAAAGGCTTGGGTCCGGATAGGACGGCGTTTGGGTCCGGATCCGGGCCGCGGTCCGCCTATTAGTGACCCCTGATCTAGAGGTATAATTTATTATTATTGAAAAGTGTGTGTAATGCAGTTTCTCACCAGCAGAGCACCATGGCCCCTCGGTTGACTTTAGCCCAGGTCTTGAGTTTGTCAGTACCAACAGTGTCCACCAGGATCCGCCCGAAACGCTCTGAAGACAAAACAATACAGTAAGACAAATACACAAATACACAGGCATTTTGATATTTTGATGCAAGTTACATTAAACAGAAACAGTACACTAGTTAAAACAGCTTATCTGACTTATCCTAGACAATGGTCACTGTAATTGAGTGTTTTAAATACTATTCTGCTTTGGACTACTCAAAAATCAAATATTCAATCATTTCTATATTAATGAAAGTACAAGTCTGTAGTAACATTAGTACCTGGTTTCCCGGCCTCGGCCAGAGTCAGGTCCTGCTCGATCAGCCACTTCAGAACCAAGTGACCAGCCGGGTGTTCAGCCATGTGTAGCTACAACAGAACAACACATTAACCATATACATTTACAATCCATACCAGAATAACAACTTTTATTCTATTCTGTCTTGCTACAAAGAACATTTAATTCATCTCACTATAGACTATAAAGAAGCCAGATCCTGACCTGTCCTGCTATTCCGCCCGGCGACAGCTCCTGATTGGCCAGTTGAGCCACAGCGGTCATGGCGGGTGTCAGATCTCCCTGGGCTGATGCCAGGATATCGCTAACGCTAACGCTGCTAGCCTTGTCCATCGTCATGGCAGCGGCGTTCTCCCGAAGATGGTCGAGCAGCGCGGGGGACACGGCCTCAAGCAGCTCCCGCCTCCGGATACAAGGGTCCTTTTTACTGAAATATTACATGAAATATTTAACTATGAAATAAGAAGAGAGGAAATACTTCATCAAATATCCCCACCAAAGCCATATTATTAGCGTGCTGTAAAGGAGTGGGGCTGCAAAAATAGTAGCAAGATAGAACCGGGAGATTTTTGTAATGCAAATGTGAACATGGTAAAAATAGGCCTACCGTACATCTATACTTTTTAAATGCTGGTTTAAGGTTTATATTTCTGTGGTTATTGTTAAAATTAAACTTCTGTCTTGGTTAACACGCATTTTATTTTCAAGCCCTATGTAAAGTTAATCTTGTGATAAATGTGATAAAAAGTAAATGTTTTTGCACTACTGTATTTAGTAGGTAGACTTTTCTCATAATATATACAACCTAACCCTAAATGAATAAATTACCTAATCACTGTAACAATTTAGCAAGATTTAGCAAAATGGTTTAAGAGTAATTGAAGATGCGCAAAAAGCTGAGGAAAAATCAAATGTTTGTAGTTTCTGAAGTTTTGAGTGTTGTGGTGAGGTAAGTTACCTGTGTTGGTTGCCGTCTCCTTTCTGAAGCAGTTGGACGATCTCAGGGAGGAGGTGGGCGGGGTCTCGGGGGTTCAGCAGATACGCAATCACCTTTTTACCGTATTTATTCCCAATGACCTCATTCAGAGAAGACAGTACCTCCTAAACACATATCAATAGACTGGTCACTGACTGGATATGTGCAAGAACTTATGTTAAAAAAACAAAACAACTAATAAAATAAAGTTTTTTACTCTCTTTTTACAGTGAATCAATAACTCAACAATCTATGTAGTGTATATATATATATATAAAAATTACAACAAAACAAAAAGCTGGGGATATTATATGGTTAAATTTGACAAAAATGTTAGTATTATTAAATCAAGTAATGTTTCTAGTACCCAGCAGAAATTAAAATATAGCATAAAGCGATACAAATGCTGTTTATCTAACACTAATACAGCACTACATTAAGTAACTTCTTTTATTGCCATAAAGATGTAATTATAAGTTTACTCACCAACAGCACAGCCTGTTTGACCAGTTTGGTGTCGTCCACACAATCAAAGATGGCCAACAGAACCAGGTGAGCAAACTCTCCCTGAAATCACACACAAAGGATTATTAAATAAGAGAAAAGTGGAGATAACCATCCAAAGATCCTGTATGAACTGAGAGGTCTCACCGTGGCAAACTTCACCATGTACGTCTTCATGGTTTTAATGATGACCTTTCTGTCCTGGAAAAGAACACAAGGATCATTAGAAACAAAATGGTGGAGAAAAAGGACAATTGGTATATGATGTATGACTGCAGCTTTATTGTAAAAGGCTATAGTGTATATAGTTATATAAGAGATATGCATTTATGGATATTTCAATAACAAAACATTTGCAATATATTGTTAAGCCAACCTTAGCAGTTCCGTGCCACAGACAGCTCATAGCCACTCTCGCTCCGTCGTGAGTGTGGGCCATGTACACCACAGCCTCTCGAATCGACTCTATCATCTCCTAAAGACAAAATATAAAAATCAGGTTTAGTCCCACTACAGCAGTCTGGGTTTTTACAACTACTTATAATTAATGTTTTTTTACTCACCGTTCTTTGTTTATCAGGTGCAAATGTAAAAAAGTCAAGGAAAACTTTGTGAACCAGTGAATGTTTGATGACCTGCTCCCTGAAACAAAATAGGTCAGAAAATTTGTAAATAATGATAGATTCTCCTAACATTATTTTTTTACTACACTACGAACATTAACAATTGGGTGATACATATTTGCAAAGCTAACATACTGAATAACATACGGACTTACTTCTGTGCCATGGGAGTGAGGATAGTCTTCATCTCGTCCAGGATGTTGGTGACTTTGTCTTGATTGGCCTCCAACACGCTCTCAATGGTTTTACACACAGAAGACTGCAAAACAGACAATACAATCTTAAAGAGTAGCAGTCAATTTTATCCTTTAAACTAGATGAAAATACATTAACGCAAACATTGGTTCAGGACCATAACATGGGTTACCAGTTATTGTAAAAACTCCAGTTTTTAAGTAAAAAAAGTCTAGTCCTTAAATATTACAAAAAGAAGTATAAAAGGGGAGAATAATAAATAAAAAGTCTCACCCTGCAGACAGTGAAGGTGTTTCCGTATAGCTCCTCCGTTAGCATTAGCCTCTGGGCCAGTATAGCTTTATCGTTGTAGGCGTATTCTATAATGGAAGAGGCAGCGGCGTGTCGGAGCATAGCCTTTACATGACCTTTAAACATCTGCATCACTGAGCCCACCAGCTCCTTGTTCCTAAAATATTCAACAGTACAATCAGACAGAATAAACTGAAATTGTTAATAAAAAATGCTTACAATTGACAGTGTTCTATAATGTTAATCTGTCAAATTATGTGCCTCTCCTGGCCTCTGTAGCAACATAAACTCAATCCCAACTAAAACATTTTAAATTAATATTTTAGAATTATCCATATTCCTTTGAGACAATTATAATTATAGTGATGTTTTTGTGAAAGACATAAAATAGACACTGACCCGTACATAAGCAGCTTCTTCACCACATGTCGACCATACTGAGACTTACAGAGACCCACTATCTCATCTGTGGAAAAAACACACAGTATTTATATAAACATATTCATAATGTGAGGGTCTAATTTTTCTAGTGAATTTTAGAGTTTACCTTTGAGCTCTTTGAAGACTTCTTCTCTCTGCTCGTGGTTCCCGTGCTGAACGAAACACTGTAGCACACGGACTGAGTCGTGAGCGAACGCCATCTACAGACACGGAGGGGGTTTGCATTGATAAATATTACACCATTTATACAAATAACAGATTTGTCACCTATATTATGCCAGGTGAGTTATGATTTTGTTTTGCAAGGTTTAACAGTAAAGTAAATAGGGTGTAATTTTGTTTGCGTATGTATGCTGCTTATGATTTTAACTGAAGTCTTAAAGGTTCAGCACCCACCTGTTTGATTTTCCCTCGGATCAGGGAATGGAGCTCCTTCATCAGTTTCTTCTTTGTGTTGTCGTCACATTTTTTCCTGTCCACATAGAAACATCATTAAATGCCCCAATTTACAGAATAAGCTGCATGGAAAACCTGTGTGAGAACTTTATCACAAGCAAAAACAAATAATCTTTCTAAAGTTCCAACCTCCGCAGCTGGCCCCAGATGTGCTTGCTTTTGTCAATGATTTCAAACATGTCTTTCCTGTCGAATTGTTGTCTGTTTTTCTTCAGATCCTTCTTCCTCTGTTGACGGGTTGCCTTCAGCTCCTCCTTTGACATTTTCTTTTTTGGTTCAAAATTACCTTTCTTCATCTTCTTGGACGCAGGACCTGGCAACACAAAGACAGTTATTATTTTATTTATTAGTTGAACCTCTACTATGTTAAACTAAGTGGAAGATTTGTGGTAGATTTAAAACAAATGCTTTGATATATGCAATGTTATACCTATGTATAAAAGTTAGTATTTTTAACAGCTAAACATATTTAGTTTTACCTTCTCCATCTCCTTGAGAGGACCATCTCTTCTTCACGCCTTTATCCGTTTTGGAGAACTTGTTTGGACTTGGTTTCTCACCACCTTTTCCAGGTCGGATCTTGTCTTTGTTATTGTAAGGCTTAAACGGCCTCTTCCCACCAGGCTTTCCTCCAAGTTTAGTGCCAATTGAATCTGAAGACAATAACATTATTTTTTATTCCTAAATATATATCATTCAACCCATCTCAATCGTCCCATTTTGCAGTCTCAAATTACCGGTATGTCTTGAATGAAATAATTGTCTCACCTTTTCCTTTCAGTGTCATCTTTTTCCCACCTTTGGGTGAAAAGGGTTTTTTAGGTTTGGAATCCATTCTGTGGAAAGCAATGTAGAGATGCAAACATCAATAAAGGCTTTAGAAAATGCTTGGAAAACAATACTCTTTAGTTCAAATCAAACACCTCTTTAAAACAAATATTCCAGCGTTTAAGTGCAAGTGAAGTGCAGTGAATGAAGTGTAATAAAGCGTTTAGCTCGATTGTTCTTCTGGATTTACGGTACTTTTATTAACCCTTCATTTAAACGGTGACTACTCGGTGTCAGTTAGCTCTAAAAGCAGCTTAAATGTTATTTTTTGGTAAAACTCACGTGTATTTTCTTCTCATGCGCTGCTCTGCTTCTTCCCATGTGTTTCTCTGGAACCGTCACACTTTACGTGTCGTAAACGGTGGTTGTTACAGCAGTTTGCATCAACTTACGATAATGAGTTCATGCAAACGTTTCAGAAGTGATACTTGTTTAAAATATTTTGAAAACCTAAACTAAAATCATAAAAACTAACATAACTGTTGAATCCGTGTCCTATAATCATGATATAAAGCATTAACGGAAACCTAATAAATGAAAAACTGGTTTATTTATGTTTGACACAACTACACTACCCAACAGACTTTGCGGCAGAGACTGATGTCGCCTAGCAACGGAGCCAAAACTTTAAGAGCCTCCAAAAGTTCATCACAATGGTAGCTAAGTTAAACAAGTTTAACTTGTCTAAATTTATAGTGTAATTACACTATTTTCATTAAATATTATACTATGAAAAAAGGGCAAGTGACATTAAGAAGGAAAAGACTGATAGACGGGTCAGTTTTGCACGTTTTTCGTTAGCGTTATGTAAAATAGAGATATTTTTGTCGCCAAAATGGAAAACAAAGCTGATGTGGCTGTCCAGGATGAAGCAGAACAAGGTACTAAATACTTATTATTTCATTTAAAACTCAAATATGTATTATGAATGCACCTCTGTGTTGTTGTATTTCAGTGTCAGAGGCTAAGCAGGAAGTTGAAGAGGTCCCAGTTAAACGTCTCCCCGTGGACATGTTTTATGATTATGAGGAGTTAGTGTCCAGAGCCACAGTGAGCCCAGAGTCTAAACTGCCCCTAAACCTGCTGCACCTCTCGTATCCTCCTGCACTATATCATCTGTACACACTACTAACACGAAGGTTCAAATTCAGTAATGCAATAGCTTCAGTATAATGTCACGTGTAGTAGTTTTTGCTTTTCAGAAGTTGTGAAATCATTGGTGTGTCGATGTCAATCTGAACTTACAGTCTAAATATACTCTTACCAGTTAACTTAAGAATTGAAAAGGGCTCTTGGAACGAGAGCCGAAACATATTAAACTCTAAACTCAAGTCCAGATGACTGATTTAAACCTTCTTCAACTTTGATTTGACTACCTGGATAAATGAAATGAACCTTCACAGAACAGTTACAGTCTAAATAGTTGTTTTAAACCAGTTTGAATCCTTAACTTGTATATCCAGTCACTCTTTTGGCTACGACTGTAAACGCCGCTCTAACCTGCAGCTTCTGGATGAGCAGACTCTAGCTTACATTGCAGGAAACATGGTGGTGCTACAGGACATGAGCTCACTGACGCAAACCTACCTACGCTCATTCAGTGGAGGAGGCATAGGCACCATCGCTGTAAGAACACACACCTTTATTGTTCTAACTTACTGATTTTGTTTTTGTTTTGGCCTGGTGTAATAATGTGCACTTTTGTAATTTTTAATATGGATTTTGTATAGACTCATCCAGACATGGTGTACTTTGCTGTAGGAGAGAAAGGAAAGCATCCCAGCATCATCATTTATGAATATCCCTCTTTACGTCCATATCGCATCCTCAGAGGTAAGATGGCTACTACTATCCACATGTGAGGTAAGCTTATGCCCTGCAATCAGAGGGTAGCCGGTTCGAATCCCTGCCAGAAAATTTTAAGTATGAATTTGTTAGTGTGACTGTATGATTGTGCTGGTCAGATGGGGATATAGGCGAAGAATGGCAGCCACACTTCCACCAACTGAGATTCAAGATTCAAGATTGTTTATTTGTCATATGCAGGTTCAACACAAGGTCAACAATGCAATTAAATATGACAATGAGTATGTCAGAGGAGTGAATGAATAATGCATGAAATTGTAAAGCGTCTTTGAATGTCAAGGGAAGCGCTATATAAGACTAAAGCATTATTATTATTCATTAATCAATTGAGTGGGCCTGAATTTTCTTATTTTATGTGAAGGTTCATTTCATTCATCCAGGTAGTCAAATCCAAGTTGAAGAAAGTTTAAAGATGACTCAAACTCAAGTCCAGATAAAATTTTCCTAGTTCTTTCATAGTTTTAACAAGGAGCTAGAAACATTTTTCAAAAGTCATGGTCTACATTCGACACCACAGCATCACACAGTCAGTAGATCTTTATTCCATTTGCAGGTGGTACAGAACAGTCCTATAGCCACATGGACTTCAGCTCAGATGGGACGATGTTGGCCAGTGTGGGGGGTCCTCCAGACTATATGCTGACTCTGTGGGATTGGAGACAGGAGGAGGTGATGCTGAGCTGTAAGGCAGTGTCCCAGGACGTCTATAAAGTCAGCTTCTCCCCTTACAACCCTGGACGCCTCACCTCCTCAGGCTCTGGACACATCAAGTCAGTTTCTGATTAGTCGAAGATTAGTCAAAATTTTAATCTGAATCGCAATTTCAATAGTCATAATTAGCAAAGGCTGCAATTTTTTAGTCAGTGTAATATCACAAAACAGAATATATGGTCAAAAACTTGTTTCCCTTGTAGGTTTAACCTCTACAAACATGTTCTGAAAGGCATGTGATTCTTGTGGAAGTTTAAAAGATTGTCAGTCTCACCAATACAGTATGTCTATGTTTCAGGTTCTGGAAAATGGCCAGCACTTTCACAGGCCTCAAACTGCAAGGGCTCATGGGACATTTTGGCAAAAATCCTTCCACTGATATTGAGAGTTTTGTGGTATTACCAGATGGAAAGGTAAATATGCTGTAAGAGTAGTAGTAAATGGATTTAAAGCACATTTAGAAGACATGTTTTTATTTATTATTTTATTACTTTGCTTGGAAGTTGTAGTTCTTCAGAAACACTTTAATGTGTACTACACTTTGTGCTCCATGGGAAATTAAGTAGTATTTAGGATCGTATTTAGGATCAGGGTAGATAGCACAGTTACAATGGTAAAGGTTTTATAATTCTGGTGACACCATGTTCTAATATTCTATGTAACTGCTACAGACACTGTTAAGCTGGAGCAGAAGTGTTAAATGAATGACTCTCTATCAGGTGGTGTCGGGCTCGGACTGGGGGAACCTGCTGGTGTGGGACGGTAACTCTATCAAAGTGGAGATCTGTCGTAAAGAGGGACGTACGTGTCACGCCGGGACCGTCCTGCCCTTCGCTTTAGAGGAGGGACAGCTCCTGACTATGGGCTCAGACGGAGCAGTTCGGGTAATACATCACTACAGGAACATGTTTGTTAGGAATACTGTGACACATAAAACTATAAACCTGTGTCTTGTGGGGCCAGGGCTGGGACTTCGAGAGCATCGATGCAGCCGACAGTCAGGGAGAGAGCAGCAGGTTTGAGCTGGAGCCCATGAACGAGCTGGAGATCGGGCACAACGTCAACCTGGTGTCTGTGGTCCCCAGCGGAGTGCAGGACTCCTTTGTGTGGTTCGCTCAGGTCTGACGTGATACTGTATGGTTTTAATAATACACAATACATATAACAATATAACACATTCACTGTAACTGTTGTCTGTGCAGGACGCAATGGGAGCCATCTGGAAACTGGACCTGTCCTTCACCCACACTGTATGTTCCGCATCTACTGCCTAACAGATTATTTGTCTGTGTTTACATATTTGTCCAAAGCTTCATATAGAAGAGCATTTTTTACTAAAAACAACCATGCTCTAAATGCAGACCCCTGACCCAGAGTGCCTGTTCCTCTTTGACTGTGGAGCCATCCAGGGAATGGACGTGTCCAGGACCAGCCATCTGATGGCCACCACTGCTCTGGGACGTGAGTGCAGCACACTGTATTCTCATTATGTATTTACTGTTACATGTGCACGTGCAATTAAAAAGGATTTAGATTTTTAATCAAATCTATACTTGTAGATTGGTTCATTTGTCACATGTCTGAGATGTAGAAATGATGTTTGCTCCACAGGTTCAGTGAAAGTTTTTGATTTTCTGTCAAAGAAGCAGCTGACGTCCGGCCGCTTCAATCAGGGAGGAACTGCTCTGTGCTGGGCTCCCCCTCTGGTCAGTTCACTTACTCTATCCCAGATCTCAGTCTACAAGTGTGTGTGTAATTTGATATTGATGCCTCTGTTCTCCCATGTTCAGGTGGAGCGGGGCGGGGGTCTGCTGGCCGTGGGCTTTGAGGATGGTGTGGTGAGACTCCTGGATGTGTTTAACCCTCAGAGGCTGCCCACTGTCCCGGGACGGACCCGGCTCGCAGAGGCTGATCTGAGGCTGAGACAGGCCTTCAAACCTCACAGCAGCCATGTCACTGCCCTGGCTTATGATCGCAACGCAGGCATCCTGGCCACTGGGGTCAGTATCAATCAAAGTGTATTTCTATAACACTTTACACAACAACTCAAAGAAGACCAAAGTGCTGTACATTAAAAAATCAAAACAGTTAATGACAAAGGAGAAAAGGGACGACATCTTAAGATCTAAATTAACATTAGTGCTAGGGGTTAAAAGCCAGTCTGAGAAGTAGAGTATAGACGCATACGCAGTAGAGTTGACCAGCTTTCTTCTTTTGTTGCTAGATGTATTATTTTCTTTATTATTATTATCTTTAATCTTTATTATTATTTTGCCTCATTATTTCTTTCTCCCAGAGTTCAGACTGCACTGTGTTCTTCTTCAAAGTCAGTGATAAGTACTCTCCACTCGGGTTTGTTCCTGTTCCTGGGCCAGTGCAGGCTCTAGAGTGGTCTCCTCATTCCCATGTGAGTCTGCCTCATAATGCCTTTAGTCTCTGTAAACACTATAGTTGGCCACACTGAATGTTTCCATCAGTTAAGCAGACCACAATACATTTTCAATCGGAGAATAAAGCATTTTCTACTTATCACAATATTGATAATTAAGTTGGTTTTAATAATTACTTTTAATCTCTTTTTATGTATGTTTGCATTTCGCTATGGACCAGTGTGTCTGAAATAAAGTCGAATTGAATTTAACAACAGAACGCCAATCAGCTACACACAGATATGACATAGCCTATTATAAAGCATTAGAGTACTTTGAGCAATTAGCAATACATAAGCAAAAAGTTAAATACAAATATTGTTAATTAATTTGTTTTTATGTTTGTGTCTATATAAAAATGTGAAAAGTTTATGTATCACTAAGGTTTACATTGTGTTATATTGTCAGAGTGAGAGCTGTCTGCTGGTGTTGTGTAAGACTGGTCATGTGATTGAGGTCCAGAGCCCTAACCCTCACACTTCAGACCAGAGTCAGACCTTTCAGCTGCACAGTCTCAGCACCAGGGCCTTCAGGTTTAAGAGCATCAAATCACGCATCAAGGTTTCACACACACCATCACATTTTATATATATGAAAGCAACACTAGGTAACTTTTCCACAGGTATAACTACTACACAGGTTTTGTCTGGTTGAAATCCTGGTTTAGACCCAAATTTTATACCTGGTTTAGTCCTGCTTTGTGTAGTTTAGTAGAACAATGGTTTAGAGCCAGTTTAGTCCTGGTTTTGACCTTGTTAGGATCTAGTTCTAGATTTAGTCCTGGTTTAGTCCTTATTTTGATCATGATATAGTCAGTTTTAAATCTAATAGAATATATAGGTATCACATTTTTCCAATATTGTGGAGCCCTACATGAAAAGTTACATAGTATTGCTTTAATCTCTGACGCTTTTGAGGTTTGTATGAATTAAAGAAACCTTGCTTTTTAGAGAGAGGAGGAAATTGCACGGCGTCAGGTCATAAGGGAAAAGAAGCGCCAGGAGTTTCTGGAGAGGCGAAAAAAGTCCAAAAACCCGGACCTAGAACCAGAGCTGGATCTAGAGGAGGATGAGGAGGACTTGCCCCCCATCTACATGCCCAACCCCCCCAGTCCACTCTGCTGCGGCTTCTACTCCCAGCCTGGACGCTTCTGGCTTTCTATGGTAACCAGGACTTTATGTTATTTCAAAGTGACTAGCCATTTAAGAGTTTTGCTAGCCACTGTTTGAATGTTGAAATATTTCATGTAGATGTGTTCAATTAAAGCTGCAGTTTGGAAGTTTACTAAAATGAGAAATTGTTAAAACGTAAAAACTTGACCAATAATAATCGTGTTTTACTTGAGTCCAACGCACAGATAGTGAGGTCTTAAGTAGTTAGAAATAGGTTATGTAAAGATAAAAAAACAAAGTAGCTAGTTGGATTGAATGTTGTAGTAGCCAATATTAAAATCTACCAGCATTTGGCCCACAAATTTTCCAACATGTTTAACCAGTTTTTCTCTTCTTCCTAAAGGGAGGCTATGACTGTGGATTCCTGTATCACTGTCAGTTCTCAGAGAAACAAGATGTGGATCCAGCTAAACGCCAGGACGAGCCTTTCAAAGCTCTGCCTATTCACAATAATGACAAGAATCCCATTTGCTCCATCACATTCAGGTACCTATATATATAAGTACGTATGTGTGTATTTTCTAGAATACACCCTCCCACCCTCTCGTCAGTTGAAAACTTATTCACATTTATATTATTATTTTAGCTTCTCCTTCATTAAAACTGATTATTAACTTTTTAATCATCAGTAATTTTACCATTTTAACTCATCTCTTGCATCAAATAATAAGGCAGTATACAATTTATAATTTGTTGGTGGTGTTTTGTGTCCCTCCCAAAATTGAAATAGAAGATCTTCCATGGTCAACATTGTCTGTATCCTGGAAATATGACGAATGTACAAATTAGGATCATGAATATCAGTCTAGTCATACAAAACTACAAAATTTTACCATTGCAACATTTGTTTACAACCATTCTTCTTGTATTTCTTCTCACATGTCCCACTCCAGCTCAGATCGAAAGCTGCTCTTGTGTGGAATGACCTCTGGCTCCATCAGAGTGTACCCGCTGCAGCCCGGGGACCTCAGTTTGGACTCTATGCAGAACTATTGGACCCTCAGTGTCCATGACAACACCTACGGCCTGTTGCGTCATATTCGCTGTAGCCATGATGACCAGTTTGTGCTAACCGCCGGTGACGATGGGAATATCTTTAGCTTTAGCATGCTTCCTCCAGACAAGCTTCCCAAGAGTGCCCCCCGCGCCAAAGTCCCATCACCCAGGGTCAGACACACAGCCGCATGAATACATTTGTGTGCATTACAAGTTTTTAAAGATGTATAAGACTCATTAAATAGTCCCAAAGTCTTAATTCGATTTGGTAATTTTAAAGGTCCTAAATTGGAAAATAAGTGCCATATCGACCCACACACACTTAACTTTTTACATTGTAACATTATCTTAGCCAACATTTTAAGATAATCAAAACATAGAATAAGTGGTAGGATTTTTTTATGTGCACCATAAACTAAATAAAGTAAAAATAAGTTTGTCTTACTTACTTATCTGTGATTAACTATGGTGACAGTGTAAAATAGATTTGTAGTGTTCAGATTGTGCAGGGAATGTATAAAATGTGTTTTAAATTATGTTGTTGCTTATAGGCTGGTTTGGAGAATGAGGAAGTAGCCCAGGACATTGAGGACCCCTCTGCTTATAGGTAAGTTCATTTAAGTTCCTTCAATGTTCCCCAGGGCCTGTGAACTTAGATGTTTTTTTTTCTGAAGTGTTTATTTAGAAAGGTGCAGTAACTACTATAGTCACAAATGAAGCCAGGCATATGTTTAAAACAAGTAATCTATACAAGTGTAATAATAATGTTTGTCTCTCCACTTTTGCAGCATTGAGACGGCCAAGCAGAGAATGGAGAGTGACCGCGTGCGTCGAGAAGCTGAGCTGAAGATGCAAAATAAACAGAAAGCTCTGGACGATCTTCAGAAGAGTTTCAAACAACTGCTAACAGAGAACCAGGGCCTACCAGAGCATGTGCAACTGAAGCCCCAAGTCAGTATATGAGCAACACACTAACACACACATACAGACCCACACATATGCACACACACACATACACACATAACCAGGGACTACCAGAGCATGCGCAGCTGAAGCCCCAGGTCAGAATACTAACTAACCTACACACACACACACTAACACACACATACACACACACAAAGATAATCAAGAAGTCTTAAGCAATAATAGTACATGGTAAAAAAAAGTCGGGAAAGCACTTCAAAAATCAATCAAGAAAATGACTTTATACTTATTTGATAGTTCAGTCACAAAATGGTACAAAAATCTCACCACTTTTTATTTATAGCCAAGAAATCCTAGAATGAGGCATTATTCTTCACATTTTCAGTACTTAGTCAAATGCTTTCATACATACATTGAGCTGACCACTGTATGTTGTGTTTGGGCAGGAGCTGCAGTTGGATGGACGTTTTGTGGAGCAGGCACAGAGGCTCAAAGCTCAGAGAGTCAGAGAGATCCGGAGGCAGATGGGATGGGACGAAGAACGCAGTCGCACCTCTCTCCAAAAACTACAAAACTGGTACTCCTCTATCTGTTCTCTGTTACATCTATTATTAAATTATTTCTTCAGAATCAACTTTATTGTCCGAGAGGGAAATTTGTCTTGGGCTAAGTGCCATGTTTCATCACAATAATAACAACGTTAAACATAAGACAATCACATAGATACAGATTGCACACAAAAAAAGACAACATTTGTCAACAACACAACTGCACAACTGCTGTTTCAGGTGTAAAGACTCCCTGGACTCGGCTGTGGTCACTGTAGTAGCCTGTGGTTCTGACGACAGAGTGACCACGTACTGTCTGCCCAGTGTCCAAGACAAGAGCCAGGACCTGAGGAGACAGAGCCAGAGCAGCTCTACCACCAGCTCCACCAGCGCAGAGAGGAAGGTCCGCTCAGAGGCACTCAAAGACAGTGGAGTCATTCATGGTTAGTCCTGCCTATGTCTCTCTGTGTTTATAGTAGGGGTGCATGATTTAGAAATATATATAATATATAATATATTTTTATGACAAATATTGTGATTGAGATTAGATTTGTGATATTGCTTATAAACCATGATTCAGTTAATATTCAGAAATTCATGAGCCTATCTGGAGGCATTGACACTTACAAGAAGACAGGAATATTAACTATTAAACTTTAGATTTTTAACATATATATTTTGCTTGTGCATAGGATATTATATTGCCTAAAATTGCAACTTTTGTGATTTACTAATTGCGGCCTTTAAAATTGTGATTTCAATTACTTGTACAGTCCTAGTTTACAGTACTTGTTCATCTGTTTTCAGAGGAGATGGTGCTTAAGGCTGCTCCTCTGGGGACTAGGCCGACAGGAGTGAAGCTGGCTGATCGTCAGGTGGAGAGACTGAGGAAAGCTACAGAGAAGGCTGAACAAGCTCGAGTCAAGATCGAGCAGAGGAAACACGAGTGGACACAGCTGTGAGTTCAATAGATCACTTTATCCAGGCCCCCAAAATATCCCCACTAAACTATTGATTTTGTGACATGTACAAAAAAGTCCTCTTCTCCCCTTTGCTCTATCATAGTCTCACACAATCCAAAATAAAAAAGACTAACAAGCAGGTGTCTGGAGCTTTTAATTTTTTGCTCTAAAACTAAAACCCTTATAATACAGCCCACAGAGTGTTGGTCTCAAAGTCAGTTATACCTTTTTTTGTACCTGTACTATTAATGTGGTCTTCTCAATTACAAGGAAAGAAATCAGAGAGTGCTGCTTTAAAGTACCTCAAACATTAATTTGGCAACTTATTCATATTCTTATTCAATTGTAAAAAAAAAAAAAAAAAAAAAAAATGTAATTTGACATTTTTTTCCGTCTGTAACATTTGTACAAAGCCAGTTATTTGTTGTGTATATTTCTCAGTTATGCAGTGAAACCAGATGCGAACTGCGAGGACCCCCAGGACGTGCAGGCCATCGTACAAGCTCGAGAAACTATCGGAGACTTAAAACTGAAGTCGGCCAAAGACTTCACCGTCCCAAAACACAAACGGATGAACGCAGAGCGGAAGAGAGGCGAGCTGACTGGGATGGACGACAGGGTACAGTTTGTAGCATAAATATAAATTTTGAAAGTATAAATGATGCACTCCTCTTTCCCCTTCCTCTCCTTCTCAACCCTTTATCACGGTCTCACACAAAACAGAATAACGAGAAGCAGTCTGGATTTTTTGTTTTACTTGAAGTAAGAAATATAAATAGCTGTGAATTTGCCCCCTCACATTATCCCTGATAGATTCTAGTTCTTGATGAGTAAACAATGCTCCAACCAATCTGAGAGCTCCTATCCTATAGAAGCGTGTGATTAAACCGTTCCTCCCCTCGTTCAAAAACAAAAACCCTTATAATACAACCCACATACCACCTTAAAGTCAAATTTTGTCTTAGATGACTTTTGTTATGCTGTATTTACTTTAGTCATTATTTTTAAATATGCTTTTGTTTTTTTCTCACAGGTCAGGGAGAGACAGACAGACATGAACTCTCAGATTGTAGCTTTAAGAGACTCCAAACTCCAACTCGTGTCTCGGCTCAAAACTCTGATAAAACAGCTTCAGAAAATCCAGCTGCGTCTCCCGGTTGAGCTGCACCGCCCCTGCCCCACCGCCCCCTGCGTTCTGCCCGAGGAAACCCCAGAGAAGAGGCTACGCTACAACACATCCACCCTGCTCAAATACAGGGAACTCAGGAAAAAATGGTAAGGTCTTTTTATATTGAAAGTGTTGTCAAGCTAGAATTGCCATGTGACAAAATATTGAAATTCGGATATATTCTGAGAGTGTTTTTGGTACTGAGTCGATACTTTATTGATTTTGCAGGTTGCTGTATCGGTATATTGTTATTGTAATGTTTTGTATATTTCACAAAATTTAAATTTGGTAGTATTTAAAAATGAATTTCTTATTTTGAGAAAAAAATACTTTTTGAAGTACATTTGAAGTATTAACCTTTGTAAATAAAGTTAAAACAGCAATTCATTTTTAAAAAAAATCATTATTTGCTATACAGTTTATACAGTCAATATTCCTATAAGATAAAGATTATGGCAGCCAATAACATTAGAAGTGTTGAAATTAAATCTTCTTACAATATTGGTGACTTACCTTGGACTAGCTAATACTTGTTGTGACCTAGGCCTGCAGTGGAGCAAGAAGACCCAGACCAGGAGCAGGATGGAGCCCAGAAACTAATGCTGCAACTGGAGAAAGAGATGGAGAAGGAACAGGAGACCGCCGGCCAATCAGATACAGCAGAGGAGAGCAGTAGCCAATCAGACGCAGAGACAGAGTCCGAGGGGGAGGGACTAGTGAAGAGGACAGAACTGGATGATGAGGTCCAAATGGAGGTGCGGATCCAACTGCTGTACCAACAGGATTATATACTCGAGCAGGTCTGACTTTACTGTAATAACCAGTGTTTCCTATCGATAGAAGAGACTATGGTGGCCACCTGTAGTCTAGTTTTTCCTTTACCAAAAATGAAATAGTATGAATATCATGACTATGTTTTTTCTGGATTGAGTCTGCATGTCCTCCCCGTGTTACTGTGTGTTCTTTTTGGGTACTGAACAGCCCAAAGACGTGTGTGTTGGAGAATTGGTCAAGCTAAATTGTCCCTAGTGAATGAAAATGAGTGTGAATGGTTGTCTGTCTGTGTATCTCTCAATGCCAGCCCTGCGACTAACTGGCCATTGTCCCCTTAAGTCCCATAGTTACTAGGATAGGCTCCATACACAACTCCTAATCCAGAAAAAGCTGTAGAAGATGAATGAGTCTTGTTGCATGTTATATTATCATATGCATTAGAAAGTAACTACAGTGACAAAAGTTAAATAGAGAAATTAATGATATTTCTGCGATATTTTAATGAAAGGAATTAACAAAAAATTGCCAGTGCCGCCATCGTCTTGAAAAAATCTATTAGAATGCAACACTGAAAATAATATTACTCGAAACACTACTTGTTCTTGTCATTAAAGTCTTCCATGTTAAATATTTCAGATGGAGGGATCAGTTTGTGAGCTGGACGCGGTGCTGTTGATGCTTCGACACCAGAGGCTGCGTCTGGACTGTGATCTGAAACTGTCCCATCTCAAACACATCACTGCCTCCCTGGAGCTCCTCCTGCTCAAAGACTTCGAGAGGAGAGGGGAGAGTCTGCAGCAAAAACTCAACGTGAAGGCTAGGGAGGAAGACGCAATCACGGTAACGTTAATACTATATTTACCATAAAAAATACATTAAAATATACACATCTATCGCAAACAACTCCCTTATCCCTTTGCATCATCAAATTGTTGTATGAGGTTGATTTGACCAAATTATCTGTAATACAGTAGGGCTGGACAATGTATTGCAAAAATTGTTATTGCAATATCAGCAAACGCAATAGCCATACTTCAAAAATCTAAATATATTGCAAGAACATTGTGTGATACTTATTGCATATTTTTCTCAATTCATTTTTCAACCACATTCATTTTTAAAGTTTTTATTTATCAGCAAGTCAACTGGTTCTCAGTTGGTTTTCCCTTCAATTTATACTGATAAAATATTTGTCCTATTAGAGTCTTGAATGAAAATGAGTTTAGTTTCAGCTAAATTCAGTTTCCTAAATTTAATCAAATTCAAATTTGCATCATCTTGGTTTATTTCAGTCAAAGCTGGAGGAGTTGAAGGAGCAGCTAGAGTCCAAACGTCGGGACATCTTCAAACTCCAGGACCGAGAGAAGGCGCTAATGTCCGCCTTCATCGCGTCCCTCGGAGAAAACAACAAATTTGAAGAGTTCCTCACCAAAGTCTTCAAGAAGAAAATCAAGAGGGTGAAGAAGAAGGAGAAGGCTGCAGAGGAAGGTAGTGGGATAGTCCGAAAAATGCTTGAAACTGACTATCTGACCCAGTTATATGATGTAAAGTAGGGTGTCTGTAATCAGTTTAGGCCAGGGGAGGGGCTAAAAGGAAACTCAAATATGATTGGTCAAAGTAGTACCCCACCAACTGATGTTGTAGAGGCCAGTGAAAGGACTAAAGTAAAATAATAAATATGACAGATACTTTACATCATATAACAGGGTCAGATAAAGCATTTCTTAAAGTTACAGACTACACCTTTAATTGCTAATGCTAGGAGTATGTTTGAGTTTATGAATGTGTTTGTACAGTGGACCAGGAGGAGGATAGTGAGGAAGACTCAGATGAAGACGAGGACTGGGAGGGTGATGATGATGAAGATGCAGATGCGGATGAAGGAGGGGCCCCTCTGGACGACAGCGTTTGCCCTCAGAGTCAGTACAAGTCCTTCAGTCCTCATTGATGATTTTTTTACATGATTTTACGGCTTCAAGCACTAGTAATATAATTATAACAATTAGTGTGTATTGATTAAGCAGATAGAAATCCCTTTTAGTATAAACATCATTATCTGACATTTACTTTAATTACAGAATTAGTAATGTGTGGGCTGCTATTTAGCTCAGTAGGTAGAGCGTGCAGCCCATATACAAGCCATCAGAGCTTGCCCTGACATCGTGAGTTTGAATCTGGCTCATGACCATTTGCTGTCAATCTACTATCCTATCCAATAAAGCCTAAAAGGCAAAAAAAAGAAAAGAGAATGAATTATGTGTTTCTTATTGCTTAACACCTTGTAGTCTGGAGATTTCCTAAAATACAACATACTTTCAAAACATGGAAAGGAAGTGGATAGATTTTCAAAACAATTTCTTATTTTGTGACTAGCTTTTGTGTCTAGATTTTTGTTGCTCAGAAAACCTTTGCTTTGCCATATTATTATCTTGTTATTATGACATATAGTATTTCCCATAGAGCAGACTGACAGTATAAGTGTGTTGTTAGACTGTGACCCGGCCCTGTTTGAGAACACTCTTCAGCTGAGGGAGAGAAGACTGGACCTGGAGGAGCAGCTGCAAGAGGAGAGGAAGAACTCAGAGGCCCTGAAGAAGGACGCAGAGACGCTAGCCAAAAAGGTATGCTACTTTAAATCTGTTATTGATATTAACTTGTTTTAAACTTGTTTTTATTGCCACAAGAAAATTAGTACTGGACTAAGTCATATTTGTCACACACAAAAACACTGTATCAAATGTGTCACAATTTTTACTTTTGCTAATCAACTTTTTTTCTCAACCTACTACTACAGTATTGTACATACATAATGGTTAAGGTTAGGGTTATGTACAATGTAGTTACATGTTATTACAGTTTGTTACATTGTAATTAATGAGGTAGATGTAGTTAAGGGTTATGTAAAATAAAGTATTACCCATTTTATTGACTTTGTGTTAACCTGTATAAGATAAATATACCATGACTCTAGATTTTGTAAAATATCAAATTTGACATCATTAATATTTACTTTATCGATCTACTCACATATCCCTTGGTTTTTGTTCTCAGGAGAAGTCGGTGAAGAGCAGTCGTAAAGCAGTGGAGGACGACCTGGAGCTGATGGAGAGAGAGAAACACCAGAAGATGAACGAGCTGGACGTGGTGGTGCCTCTGAGACTACATCAGGTCAAAAAACTCCAATATAATAACAACAAAATCACAATAATTACTTCAATAAGAGTAAAATGTATTGGGTGAAAAACTACTCAAGATTAATTATATAAATTCTGAGACATCCAGGTGAAATATTAATGTTGCAAAATTTAAATAAAATTCCATTGGACCTGCTTGAATTGAGAGCTAACGATTACTACTCATGAGTTTAAAAAATATTTATAATTTTCATGCAATCAGACATTCAAATATGTAAAATATAATGTGCAATGCAGCTGGATTTCCCAAAATACCCAAAAAGTAAATACATTTTTAAACTTAACGCACAAAAAAGTACATTTCCAAATCTTCTTTCAGTACATATAAAAAAGCTTTATTTACGTGCAAGTGCAACGAAATTTTAATGTCTCAAAAATCAGTGTAAATGCAATCAAGTGTGTAGTAGAGGGAGATGGGAAGAAAATCACATCATGCGAAATGTACTTTTTCATTTGAATTTTTGAAAAGATAAACAAATTTGCCTGTCCTGGTGTGTTTTTGTAAATGCGTGTGTCTTGTTTCAGATTGAGTTTTTGGCAGATCCGGCCCAGACCTCAGACCTGAGCCTGTCTTTAGTCCTGGACCAGACAGAGTTACAGCGTCTTCAGGACAGGATCACAGAGCTGCAGCACGAGAGGAGCCAGCAGAGGGCTCTATACGTGCAAGCCAGACAGCAGCACACGCGACTACAGCAGGAGCGCACGGAAATGGACACGCACATTCAGGGTCAGTGAATGTACTTTTAGACTCTAGGTAGCAGGGGTTCCCAAACTTTTCAGCCCAGTACCCCCATAATAATGGCAAGAAAGCCCCAGGACCCTTGTCTCCCGAAGAAGTTAAAAATTACAAATGTGTACCTGGCAAAAATAGGCTTCTGTATGTAAAAAACACGTTAAATACTGCTGTGAGCTTTAATTTGCATGTTTACAGTTATGACTAACATGCCATTTATTAAAAATAACAAGTAATTCTTTCTCAAAATCATCT
>JAVQKG010191916.1:0-14635 GCA_036025885.1 Hypseleotris bucephala
CATAGATTTTATAATCATTTTATAATATGGACACTGGCATTGTTACAGTGAAGATTAAAAACTGACAATGAAGAGCATAAATTAATGCCATGTAGCATGATTCAACCCTCTTTTCAGACTAGCAGGTCGTCATAACTTCAAATCGCAATAAATCTTTTTCACCATATCACACATCCCTACTTTGTCATGTTTTGGAGACTACAGAGTTAGTTTCAAGTTTATGGAGTACTCACCATCTTTTCTGTGGTAGGTGATCTCCACTTTGCGCTCCTCTGACCCCAGCAGGGCCTGAGCGACCTGGGCCACAGCGTGCCTGCTCGTGAACTCTCCATGGAGAAAGTCACACGTGCACGGCTTCTGCATCACATCCGGCCGCGAGAAGCCCGTCATCTCACAGAAGCCATCGTTACAGTAGATGATAGCGCAGTTCTGCACCCGGGCATTAGCTATGATGAATTTTTTATCTAAAACACAGAAGGGCACATATTGGGGGAGGGAAATGGTAATTTCTTCAATACAATATCAGCAGCAAGGTAGTAAAAAAGCATTGTATTTATTCAATACTGGCTTTCATAGGCTTATCACATTATGTCACATTACAGTATAAGGCTTACTAGCAAACAGAAAAAAATGTAGTGGCGATGTACACACTAAAGTAAATGCAAAATAAGCAAAAAGTGAACAATATAAAAAAATCTTCTCTAAAATGTTTCCTATAAATCTTGGGTTATTGGTCATTTTTTAAAAGACTTTTAAATTGATAATACATGCAGGGAAGTATCTGCTAATACATTACTGATATTTAATCTAGCGTATTATTTAATGTTTTTACAGTCTAATTTAAACAGGAAGTAAGGATGAATTGTTAATAGCCTAGTGATGGCTGCCATTTGCTGCCAAAAACTCAAAAGTATAGATTGTATATTATCCACTAATGCCCTGGGATATTTCCTGTAGGGTTTACAGTCACTTAATCCATATGTTTCATCAAGGCAGCTTTTTGAAGTTCAATTAAAGCATGAGCACTGTACTGTGCTGTCATGGTGGTGTTAAACAGACTGCCTGGTTGTTATGGAGCCTTATTAACTAAGTTCAGTGGATTCCTTCAAATGTGTGCTGTGAAATCATACAACACCAAGCTATTTAGGCCTATAGCTATATTTAAGATGATCTTTTTTGGAGAATGCTCTGCAGCACAAAAGAGAAAAGCAGCACTACACAAAGCACCCACTCAGCACTGGAAAGACACACGAGACAGATACTCACTTTGTCCTTCGAATTTCCGTATTATTACTCCCAGAAATGTGTTTTGTGGCGCAACATGACCCCTCCGGACAGGCATGGTTTCTCAAAAATATAGATGACAGTAAATCTTTGGCTCTTGAAATAAGCCAGTCCCTCCAAGATGCCTTCCGTCAAGTTCTTGCTACCGAAGCCAGAGGGGCTCCCCGTTTTCTTTGTCACCAGTCAGTCATCTTTCCTCATAAAGAAAAAAAAGCTACTCCTCCTTGGTGTTTCTACGCGACCCCCCGTGCTTTCCCTTATTTCAACTCCGCCGCGTCCCTGGCTGCGCGCATCGCTGAGGTGACTCCCCTGCGCTCCTTCTTCTCGGCGAACAGAAGCTGGTAAGAAAGGAGTCTGCAAAGCGCAGTTTCACCAACATCTCCTCAGCCGTCCGCTCCTGGAAAGCACTGTGCGCTTTGTGTCGGTGGCGCTTGAGTGGCCGTGTGTGGGGGTCTATTGTTGTGAAAGGGAAGACTGATGCTCTCTGAGGCCAATGGCTGAGAGGCAGGCGCACCACAGACGGACGCTGGAGGGAGAAACCCACATGGATGCATTTGCGTAGACGTAGACAAAGCGGCAGACGGAGATATAGATCTGCCTACATTACGCGTTACATTACCCCCCCTCAAGTGTTGTAAGGGGAGCGTGGTTTGTAAGCTAATTTCCATCTGCTTAAATTCCACTTCAGAAGTCAAAATCAACTAAGCTACGCAAAAACTACAATCTCTTTTATATTCAGGATGCTAACCTCAGCTGAAGCTAGCTTAGTGCGCTTTGCATGCACCTTGCACAATAGTTTCTCTAGTAAAACCACTCGCCTTTCTTTTGTTTAATGGGACAAAGGACGAATTACTGTCGTCTAACTCACTAAAATGCAACTAATGAGACGCAAAATTAGATATAAATGAGACTGAGAGTGAGAGGCGATAATTACGCGATATTAATACTTTCCACCACGTACTTTTGCGGTGTCACAAGCTGGTCACGAGCGTGCAGGGTGACGTCAGGACATGGCACGCAGGTGTATCGCGTAGCTCGTTAAAGGAGAGCCCTCGGCCGCGATTAGGCTCTGTTTTAAATGTCTTAAGCGGCCTCCGGTTACCACTTCACTTTCCAACACATTGTTTGCATAAAACGTGACACAGCGCTCCACTGTCACTGCTGGCTGAGGGAAAACACTCACTAGTGCGGTACGGCGCTGGCCATGGTGCTGCTCAAACAGGCTCCGACTTGTAGTACAGTATTGTAGGCTACCGTACATTGTCAAAACTTATGGACTGTTTAGAAATAATAGAGTGCAGTGCGTGGAAATTTGTATCATATTACCAACTGCAGTTTTCAAACAGTCTTTTATTTTCAGTCACACATATGGAGGCTTATGTCTGGTGTGATGGAGCCAGTGTACCCAGAGAGAACACACAGTAACATGAAGAGGACATTCGACCTGAGAATCAAACCCACACCACCTTGCTTACAGAAAGTGGGGCTAACTACTCAGCCAACGACCTTTTACTGGTCTAAGTAAAAGGGTCAATTTTCTTACCCAGTGATGCCACAAATTCGGTTTGAATCTAGTAGAAGCGAGATCACACTGGCAGTAAACTAGCTTAAGCCAGCAGACATTCTCTTCGAGCTAATAAATACAGACTTCCTGTTAAACAATCAAGACACCACGTTAAACCCCTCCACGCTCCATTCCTCACAATATATTTCACTATCACTTTGCACTGCTTTCCTTCACATTCAATTTACTCTCCATGTCCACTTTACTGTCTCCCTCTTTGACTCTCACGTAAACAAACACAGGCAAAATCAGGTACAACATCTGTCTCCTGTCTTCTACTTGCCCCCCTCCATCTGGCCTATTGAAAACCCACTATTCACATTGTAGCGACGAGTGCAAACGAGGGAATAGCATATGCTGTGTGCTTTTATGACCTTTTATTTTGACAAAGACTAGCCTACAGTGGATTTCACGCCGAAGAAAGGCTTTGTTCACCACTATTCTCTTTGTCACACGCGGACAGTTTTACGTAGCCAGTGTTATTTTTGCCTGCAGCTCAGAATCTGCCGATTTCTCTTTTGCAAGCCTGGCTGCTTTTGAATATTTATTACATTTAATCTGCATCTTTGTTGCCTGTACATGCGACTTTTATAAAAGCTGTAATCCTATGTGCATCTTTCTGTCTGGCACAATTGCTGACTCATAGTATTAGTGAAGCAGTAAAGGGTATGCCTGTCCTTGGGTCATGTTCACATTATAAGGGAGTGACTAAATTAATTAATTGCTTATAATAGACAGATGGTACTTGGGAAGACTAATTTTAGAATGCCCCAGGTTTAATTCATGAGCTCACATAGATTATTAGTCTGTAGTTATAGTATATTAGGGCTCATGTACACACAGGGCAATGGCCAGTTTGTTGTGGGGCTGACACAGAGACATACAAAGTCTATTCAATCTAACATTCATTCTAGGAACAATTGAGACAGAGAAAGTAGCATGTGTAGGAACATCACATTCTTCAAGAGGGCCATAGGTGTGGAGATTTGATTTTATTGCAATGGAACTCCTGGCCTGCCTTTAACAATATGAGGCTAATATTTCTGCAAAATTCAAAGGGGCGACTACTGGAATTGCCTTCTACTCTCCCTCTCTCTCCTACCAATCTAGACTTCAGTTCTAGGCATTATTTCTTTACAGCAGACTGGCTTTGGCAAAATGGCCATGTGAGCACTTTGAGGCGAAAAGGCACGTGCAACCTGTCGCTTTTCAGCACTGTGGACAGTTCCCTGAAACAAACTGGTTTACATCTATCAAATATTTCTTCCGATGTGGCCAAAAATACAAGTCTCTGTTTTTCTGTTTAACTGGCTTTTATTGGATGATACTGGCAGCCGGCCTCATTGGTTTTATGGGAAGTGGTGGCTATAAATAGATAAAACTGTATTTACTCTGCCTTTATCTGGAACATCACTTATCAGTTTATGAGCTGCTTTATGAGCCACAGCAAAGGCCAGGAAATGAGCTCTGTACCTGAGCTACTCTTAAAGGTGTAATAAATAATTAAGTATGTATTAAAAATGTACAAGGTATGCATGTAAGATGTATGTGGGATTTTCAACTACTAGGTCTATAGAGGTTAGGACATGTGTAATCTTTGTGCTGTACCTGTATGTTGTTAAGACTGCATTCTCAAGAGGAGAGTCCCAGGACAAACAAAGGCTTAAAAGTCAAAGTATCATTTTAACTGTTAAAATATTAAAAGCATACTAACTAACCATTCATTGTTTGCATAGGCTGTTACAAATTATATAAATTGTGTATTACTTGTAACCATAGCTTTATAATTTTCTAGTGTATACAAAACATATTGTAATTCTAATTTCATTTTCAATGGTAGTAACCAATCAGTTTTAAAAATGTAGTGGCGGTGTACACAGCACACAGTCCAACCAAAATTTCATTTTGGATAACTAGCTAATTGGAAGCCACAAACTCAAACAAAAGACAGCTTGAATGGAAGAAAACAGACTGACATCCTTTTGCTATGAAAGTGAGTGGAGCTGGCTGGACATTTACTTTGTGCTACAAGCTGGATCCTTAGGAAGAAGTCCATCTAACTCTCCAACCTGTTAGCCTGTAGTGTGGCAGGTCTGTCAAACGTGGCCAGGTTCCATGAGGGCTGAGATGTACTGTATATTCCAAATGAAATAGTTGGGCCACTGCCATGAATGTGCTGAAACCTATAATGCCTAACCTATAATAGCATGCCCACCCAGCTCCAATATTAGAAGACAGTTCAGATGCAGTAGCTGGTGTTTGTGTAGGAAGAATGTGTTTAGACTGGGCTGTAAATGGATAGTGCTAAAGCTGTCTGTTTATAATTGGAGCTGAGTCAGCAGGTGGATGATTACAGGCCTGCCCTTTGGGATCCTCACCATCATTATGATGTATTGGGCACACAAAAATGGTTATTAGTGCGCACCCTAACCTTGCCCTGGGCCTTGCTAATTAGATGGATCAATACCTGCATGCTCATGGCAGCCTGTCACTCTCACAGTAAGGAGCACCCTATCCTGCAGTGGATTTGTGCAGAGGGACTTGCATGGGATGTGACTTGGTTTAAGACTCTTGACAGCTTAACATCCATCCTGCTCAAATGTCCCTTACACCGAAAGGACTGTGGTTCCCCTTTAGTCAATTGAAAACCATATCATTTACCCTCACAGTCAACTCACTGTAAATCACTGAATATTACTATCGTCATGTGGTATTGTGTGCACTGTCACCTATAGTCCCGTATGACTTTATTTGACACAAGATTTAAAGGTTAGGACCTAAATGAGACTTTGTTCTTGTACTTTAGCGAGTGGTATGAAGCTAACGTGGTTAATTACACAGCGAGCTACAAACCAGCCATGATTTCCCTTGGCGACAGTAAAAAAATCTTCAATCACTACGAAGAGATTTTTTCCTCCTAACCTCAACCCACAGAGGAAGCATGGTGTACTGTAGCCAGTCTTTTAATAAAGTTGATACTGCCA
Source organism: Hypseleotris bucephala (assembly GCA_036025885.1). Taxonomy (NCBI): domain Eukaryota; kingdom Metazoa; phylum Chordata; class Actinopteri; order Gobiiformes; family Eleotridae; genus Hypseleotris; species Hypseleotris bucephala. The sequence continues at coordinate 5,833 of JAVQKG010191916.1, forward strand.
GTAATCTACTCACTGGCAGCCCATTCACTACAATAAAGGAGCTGGAGGTGTGTTTCAATGTATGTGAATAAACACAGCAGGCGCAAGGGAAAATAGATAAATTATGCAAAATATTAAAAAACAGGAAGCATGTCTCTTATTCAATGACTACGAAAAGATCAGAGAAGCACATGAAATGAAACTGAGGCGGTTGAAGACCTAATGATGATAATGACACTGAAAGTGATTGGCAACCATGATTAATATTGAAGGCGATAATCATGTAGCTAATTATGCTAAATCAACAACCACAATGTTGCTCATTTATGCCTGTCCTATCAGTGCAATGTTTGGGGAGAACATAAAATCCCTGGTCGGAAATCTTGAAACTATCATGGTCCTTTAGTTACAGTGAGGAGATGGTTTTCTGAAAGGATATATCAGCAGGATGGTCCATTTATTTTTGGCTTACTATGCTCTACTATGGGAGCAATTTAGATGTCACAGCCAGTATTTCTCCCCTAATCCATGGATCACTCTGGGGCAAATGACTGCACACTACTAGGAATGGCCCTCTCGGAATCTAGTTTCTGTGAATTTCCTCCTGCCTGTTATTTTCGATGTTGATGGAGGAGAGTGAGATGGTTCTGCTGCTGAGGTGGTGATGGTGGGGAAGAGTGAGATGGTTCTGCAGATGGGGTAGTGATGGAGGAGAGTGAGATGTTTCTGCTGCTGGGGTGTTGTTGAGTAAGTGATGGAGGAGATTGGTTCTGCTGCTCAGGAATAATGGAATTAAGAATGGTTAGATGGTTCTAATTCAAGAGAAGGGCTGCATCTGACAAACAACAACAGCCAAATGACAATGAGAGGATTTTTTTTTTTTTTTTTTTTTAAACATCTTAGGATTGATTGGCTGAGGGCTTGAAGAAGGATGTGACTGGTTTACAGTGGAAGTCAGCAGAGGGAAAATAGCGATGGTCCTCTCGGTTGAAATTATGCTTCAGCTTCTTGTATGTTAAATATAGTCAGGAATAGTTACCCACAAGTTCATGTCCACAGGTCAGCGATTCACCTTTTGTCCCAGTCCACCGCAGGCCTCTCCCACAGATAATTCTCTCACCTCCCGTCAAGTGCCATCTTGCTATCTTTAGGGGCTCATCAGTTCATGGGAAATACGCGCAGGGGGACGTGGTGTTGGCGCGACCATGATAACCCACGTGTCCCACACTGATATAGGCTTTGTGTTGTGTTGTGTCAGTGTCGCCATCACACTAAACTCCTGTAACTGGAGGGATCATACTGTAGACAAGTGTCATCCCAGACATATTTTATCACACCATTGTTGTCGGTCCTCTTAAAGTGCCAAACTGCAGTCACTCTACTATATGTCTATGTACAAGTAGTAAACAAAGTGTAAGGTATCTCATTTTTGGTCGTTCATAAGCAATAGCATGTCAAAAAGCAGTTTATTTGACTGATGCAAGATAGGAGCTAACAAACTTTATCAACAAGGCTTTAGTACAGGATTCTAATAGTTTCTTTTAGGTTAAATGAGACCATTTACCCCTGAACTAGTACATTGCTGGTTGTAATCTTGTCAGTGCACTATGCTTTAATGTTATTAGATTGCATTATTAGATTCCAATGCCTTCCCACACTCTCTCCAACTACTTAGTATATTGATAACACACACACTGGTTTCTGATTGGTTGAAATGTAATGTATATTAAATTGCATTCAGAGGCAGTTTCATATCGTTTATGACTCCATAACCTCAATATAAATACTGTCACATCTCAGCATCCATCTTGCATTACTCTGCTCTTCCCCTTGCACCCATCACATTGCCCCAGTCACCTTGTAAACACGTGTGAGCACCTGAGAGTCACCCTACATTTATGTGAGTGTAATTAAATGATGCAGCGATTGCTATTGCAGATGGTGACACTTACCGCTATTTATGACTGCATCTGCATGCTCCCTAGCTACGCACGCACAAATAAGTCACATGAATCATCTGCTGGGAACAACAGGGCCTTCATATACACAGCCGAGACATTATAAATAGATAAAATCAAACTATCACAGCTCAATTGGACCCAATAGGAAAATACACCTCGCCTGATGAATTCCATATATGCACATTACATACACATCCAATTATTATGATCTATTACTATTGGTGTTGACAGAGTAAACAGGGATTGAATCATTTAGGGCTTTGTTTACCCATTTATTACTCTCTATCCTCATAATCCCTGTCTATTCTTGATGATTTATAGTGGCCCGCAGTCTATTCCCGATCAGGAAGGCTTAATTATATTTTCAACAGTTATAATTGCAAATGCAGAAAAAGTTATAAGCATATTAGCAGCTAGGAGCTAGTATCCGACTAATATCCGACTAATTAATTTTTAGATGCCTATAGTATTAGCATTCCTGTTGTAGTTTCACAGGTAAAGGATGACATTTTGCTGTGGATTTGACTGGTGCTTTTCCCCACAACTTTGGGATTTAGGTGGGGTACATCCTGTATTTAAGTAATTTAAGTAAGTATCACGTTACTATCCACCATCGATTGATACGCTCCAACAAAATGTCACAGATGGGTTTTCCAAGATGGACAATCTATGTTCTTCCACTTCCTCTAGAAAAACGATAGCTCATGATATAAAATGCATTAGTGGCTCCATGCTCGCTGTATGACTGCTATCCATTCACTTTATGGTCTAATACTGTTCCCTAGCTGTCTATGGGGACGTTCATTCACTTTATAACTCTGTGTACCATGTGTGTGTTCGGTCTTGTCAGTTCATAAAGCCTTGATGGCTCCATGCGGCCCACCATTAGGAGGTGATCCCCCCAGAGACCCTCCTCTGGATCCATCCGTCCTGTTCATTGTGCTGCTGCTGTCAGAACCTCTGGCAGCGCTCCAGTAGACCCAGTCCCCCTCTGCACTCTTCACTCCCTCCCTTCACCCTCTCACACCGTGTCTCCCTCAGTATCTCTCCCTCCTTCTCTCACTCTCTTACGCTCTCCCTCCCTCACACATTCACTACCTCACTCTCTCACTCCATCACCCTCACTTCTTCACTAGATCCCTCATTCTTTCCCTCCCTCACTCCTTACTCCTTAACTTCCTCACTCCCTTACTGCTTCACTCCCTCACTCTTCACTCCCTTACTCTCTCACTCCTTCACTCTCTCACTCCTTCACTCTCTCACTCCCTCACTCTCTCACCTCCCTCACTCTCTCACCTCCCTCTTTCATTCTCTCCCTCCCTCATTCACTCTGTCACGCACTCTCTCACTCCGTACCAACACTGGTCGGTTGGGAGCCGGGGTTGCCGTGGTAACCTGTCCAATCCCTATCGCAGTGCGGATCATCCCTGGATTGTGCTGTCACCACTATCCTCTAAAGTCTCACACATGTAACAGACACATGGCCTGCTCCAACTCAGCCAACACAACACAGATTCTCACTAATACATTCTGTTTGTTTACATGGTGCTTTTCCCATGTAAGGCTGCACCAGCTGAAGAATTTGGATATAGAATAGAACATTTTTTATTTAGATCTTGTTTGGTCCTCATTTTAGTGCTTGGTATAGATCTGGTTTAGCTGTGTCCAATTGTCCAGGCCTGAAATGGACAGTGTTTATACCTGATTTAGTCCTAGTTTAGCCCGATTAGACCTGGGTTAATTTGGCCTTGTTAAAACCTGATCCAATCCCTGTTTAGTCCTGATTTAGTCCTAGTTTTTAACCATACATTTTGTTCACTTTAAAATAGACCTAACAACTTTCCTGTTTTCCTAAGTCAAGTATCTGCCAGCCCTATGAGATCTATGTGTGGCAGCAGAGTCACATGAAATAACGCTGTATCAAAAGCTCCTTAAGTGGAGCTCCAGGGTCAGCCATCACACTCCACGGTGGGATTTACCATTGGGCCTCTTTCAGAAAGCATTAACCTACAGCAGCAGACTGGTGAGGAGGCACTTCTCTAGGGAAGGATTGGATATCTCAAGCTGCCCTGCATCAAAGACAAGTGGATGCAAACACGCTCTGTATATATGTAGATGCATGAGTGGTTCATAGCAACAAGGGAATTATATAAATGATTACATACATTATATCTTAAATGTATAGCAGTTTGGTAAATCTGTTTGACCATTTAACCAGACTAAAATGACCCTAAATAAGGACTAACCATGGTCAAAGTTTAAGAATATTGCTGAAAAAGACTTATCCAGGACTAAACCAGGGATAAACTAGAACTAAACCAGGTCTAATCCAGGACTAAATCAAGATGTGTGCCACCAAAGAGACCTGTACCACAACCATTGGTCTATCTTGTATCTATGAATGTAACTAAAAGCTCTGAGATACCAAATAGGAAATGTAGCTGGAATTTCTAAAGCACTTTCCCTGTAAGATGATCCACTGCAGCCATTAGTAACACAATTAGCAAACTGCATACTGCCAATGTGCTGTAGGAGCATAATGTGTGAGGCTGGTTGTATTTTTCTATAGATACATTCTCCACCTGTTCAGTCAGTCAGGCACTCTTCTCACTGGCCATTTTATTAGGTAGACTGAGATCATAAGCAAGTAAAAAGGCTACCTAATAAAGTGGCCAGTGACTGCAGGACCTAACAGTGTGTGCCTGCCGCCTGTTGTTTAGGCTCCGGAGGATCAAAGCCGTGTGTGCAATAGGCGTGTCATAATTTGCATTCAAATGTCTTTCCTCACCATGCTAAAATCCCTGCATTACTTCACATTAGACATGAAGCACACGACGCTGCTGCATGTGTACGTGCAATGAAACGCACCAATTGAGTTCTTTCTTCAGTCCACACTGCAGTCACCTGGAGGCACGGCTACTGTAACGATTCTCCATCTCTAAAAAAATCTATGCGTCGCCAAATCTTCAATGCTCAATCGACCCTACGTACGCACACATACACACTTAGACTCCTAGAACATCGACCCGGTCTAATATCTTGACAGGATAATCCATTTAAGAGATGTCAGACAAGGTGAAGTTACTCACTGACCAATCCCTGCCATTGACCGAGGCCTAATGACTTTGAAATATGACTCAAAGCTACTACACTTAGATTACTGACATAATGGATCCAGTTACAGACACTGGCTTCTAACACGTTAATCAATTTCTACTGTCATATAAAAAGAAAAAAATAGAGGGAAAAAAGTATTTGGCAACATCAGTAAAAGCCCCCCTATAGCTCAATTGTACACACAAGACCTGGTTTGGTGTAGAATAATTTACCAAATGCTCTACAGAATCAATGGATACAAATGTCTCCAAGCCTTCCAAGAAAAAGGAAAATCACTATTACTTCTAAAGGGGAACAAAAATGTGCTAAAGATGGGATACACCCTAGACAATGAACATATTCACTACAGTCTTTATTAGTTGCATTGTTTGTTTAATTAACTGTACATTTTACTTGTATAATTGAGAATAAGATCCGGAGTATATCCTTTATGTCACATTATTCAGCTGACATTTAATTAGAAGAACCATTTACTCCACAACAGTAATTTCCTTCCCTTTGTGTGTAGTCAACAGTGAATTAAGCTTAAACACTAGTGAAAAACAATCCTGGCTTCCTTTACCCTGTTAAAATGATGTCATTAAAGTGAATTAATTAAGTGCTGCAGGTGCTGCAGGTGCTGCAGGTGCTGTAGTGACACCATCTCTGCACCTCACATGGCCCCTGTGCATGTAACGAGAGTCCAGGACTATCCAGGCCAAGGAAACTTAAGTGTCCCATAAACATAGACAAAGAGCAAGGTTTAGGTTCTCTACTAGGGCAGCATCTGGCCTCCTTACATCCAGCAAGCAAAGTGGGATATCAGCACAGTCAAAGCTAAAATATGTCCTATGTTTTATTAACAAATGGATTCAAGAGCATCTATAAGTTCAAACAGCTGAATGAAGTTGTGACTATAGGTTGTACCCTCCGGTGTGAAACCCACTTAAATATTTCATCACTCTCTTGCTTGTGTATTATATAACAGTCAGAAGATGCTTGTCTGGCTGTTAGCATGCTCTGAATAATTCATCAGGTTTAGACATATCTCCAGACTTTTGATAATAATAATTTAATCATTTAAATGTCCTATAGCGCAAGCTACAGAACTTTTGATTGCTTGTATTAGAAAACACGTTTTTACTGCCATCTATTGGAAACGGTCATTCGTCACACCTTGTAAATGATGCATAAATGATAGTCATCTATCTGTTTTCTTATTAATTTATTTGATTTGAGGTCAACAATTTAAACAGCTATATTTATATTACAAGTTTCTCATTGACACAACAACATCAATTTGCAACGTATTTAATTCCTATAGAGGGTTGAATATGATTATGGGCCTTGGTTTGGGACAATAGCCAAGTTAGTCACAGGGACACTGACTGACAAACTTTTTCTTTCCACTACATAGACAAAAAGAATCGGTAATACAGTGTAGGGCTCACTCAAAGAGGCTATAACTTTCACATTGTCTGAAAGAGTACATCAATTCACAATCATTCTCTTAATTGGCCCTGCACTGTAAGGTCACTTCCCTGGACTAGCCTGACTTCTACTTTGACTTGTGTCTCAATCAATCATTAAGGAAGTCGAATCCTATCTCTACCTGTGTAATATTATCAGGCTTTCCTTTCCCCCGTGACAAACCTAAAGCACTTAGAGGATGAGCAGCGGTCTAAGCTCCCGTCAGACTTCCCAGCGCAGCATTCTGGCCACAATGAGATCCCTGTTTAGCTGAAGATAGAACCTAAGTGCCCTGTTAGTTCAGACTATCTGCAGCCCTTCAAGCCCCTTTCCCAAGAGCCTCTTAAGAGACACTGCCTTTTTCTCTCTTCGCACCAAAAGCAGCTGAGCCCAAGAAAAACACATTTGTCACAGTGGAGGGATTTACCGACATCAAAGCTATAGCTTCTACCTCAACATATATTGTACCTGCTATTGCCCAGAACACCTCAGTCTATCGCCTATGATCAAATACAGAATTTCTTTTGTCTAGGATTATTTCTCCTATATTTAATATGCATACATGTGCAGACCTAGTCATGAACACTTTCTTAACTTATCGATTTCCAAATTTTAAAATAGTAATGTTTAGCCTGAAGCCCTAAAAGTGTTTTTTTTTTTATTTAGATATATACTGTATATATATAAAGCTTTATTTGGCCCTGTTCTATGGTCCCTCCCCTGGCCTTAACAGACTTAAGCTTTTTATTTTCTTATTTTAGGAAACCTAAAGCTTTAATTTCAAGCTCCAAATCCAATGCTAACACGACAGCCAATGGTAGTTACACAGAACTGTTGGAAGGGGATTTCACAGAAAGCATTTGCACAGGGCAGCTCAGATGACTACCTGGCTAGAACCTAGCCTAGTTTTGTCTTTTATCATTGCCAATATCATTACAGGGTGACATTTCTTTTTTTTTTTTTTTATTAGTGTGAAATCTAAGTTTAAGTCTGCTTTTTAAACTAAAGATGAAGATGGTAACACAGATATATCAAAATCTTGGCTTGCTTGTTGCACAAAGCTTCTTCTAAATCATCCTTAAACTCTTTTCATTTGAGACAATTAAGAGTCTTCTTATCTTACCTGTCTTTCCATTTAGTAAGTGAGCTAACTGCTGTCTGTTGCCCTGACTCACTTCTTCCTTCATAATGTAATATGGGCTATAGTCTTACCAGTGTCACTAAGACATCGCTTATGTCTAAGTGTCCCCGGGTTAAACGTGTCAAAATGAATGCTTACTGTACAGTACCCGAGCTCACCTGTCAGGCCACTCTCACATGGACCAGGCCCAGGGCAGAGGAGTCACTTACAGAGACGAAAGGCAACACCATCTTCACCATGCCTTCTGTCAGAGGGTCTCAAGTTGTGGTTTGGGTCCAATGCAGGTACTTTCTAAGATAAGATAAGATAAGATGCTTTTATTGGCAATGAAATTAAAAATGGCTCCTTAATCAATGTTAGGCAGTTAGTTCTGTCAGTGTTTGCTCATAGTGCTTATAGCATATAAACATTACTAGCTTGCATGATAACTCCCAAAACAGATCCATATCTCTCTGGGCATCCCCAATTAACAGCTGTATTAACTGCTACTTGCTGGTTTGTTTCTATTTTACGTCTATTGTATAATGCGGTATATTGCAAAAAGGATCAACCCTAAATCACAGCTAAAGGGTTCAGTTTAATGTCTAGTCTCGAGTCTTTTTTTTTTTATTTGTACACACTTGTACTTTTGTCTTGCAGAAGGTGGAAAGGATAAGATACATGATACACTGAGGTAGAAGACAGAATGAGATTCAGTGACCTGCCTGTCAAAACCTACCCAGATACACACATCAACTCAGACAAGAGCTGTCATTTTAGGACAATATTATTAAGAGAAGAAATCAGACTGATCAAAACGCAACAAAGCCTACAAGTTATTTGTGCAAGTGAAAATACATCAAGGACAGTGACTAATTATAGAGACTTTTATCTAATATTAGCACAATTTAGGACTTCTTCTATCAATTTATATCAAGTATAGTCCGAAAATATTCCAACAGCTCATTTAAGGTGAAGTGCACTGTGGTCTGTGTACAGCAGGTGGCAGTCTTTTTACATAAATGAAATAGAGGGACACTACCCGGTGCACCTAAAATGATCAAATAGTCATTTCTGATTTGAGCATTAGCCCATATCAATGACAAGGGACATTTTAACATAGTAGGTGTGGGAATGATGTATTATTATATGTCACTGTACACACTCAGGTTAGGAG
>JAVQKG010191919.1:0-12983 GCA_036025885.1 Hypseleotris bucephala
TTTTCTGTAAATATGCTCTATCCAGAAGTCCTCTGGTGGCATAGTTTTACCTTTATCTGGTTCAAGTTATGGAAAAAATCTCATATTTACGCACTTTTCTCTATTAACCGATTAACCGATTAATTGTAAAAATAATCGACAGATAAATCGATAATATCAACATTTAATGTTGTTTTACTAAAAAACACTTCCAAATAAATGCCAAGAGCCAACATCCTTCTGCACTCTAAAACAAGGATGCATAAATACACACCATTGTTATGTGAAAGTTTAGGAGACATGGAATATAGCCTCAGGAGATGACTACATTACTTAATACTTAGTTAATATGATCAACATCAGACACACATGGCAGAAGGTGTGGCTTGCTTGGTTTCCTGCTGACAAATCTGTGTTTTTGGACAGTGGAAGAAAGCTAGAGATAACCCACAGTTACAAGGAGAACATACAGACTCCACTCAGAAAGACTGGACCTTCTTGTTTAGAGTCAGAAGAACCAGCAACTTACATAAAAACAATCAAGTAACTTTTTTATTTACTTACCTGAACGAATTCTGAGTGTATCTCTCACATCCTCGGCCACCTGTCGCACAACACTGGAGTTGCCGGGAACATATGCCAGCTGCATGAAATGTAGTAAGGTATTGGGCAGTATATCCACTCCATAGCTCTGGTAGTAGGTGGCGTTTGGGTAGACTTTTGATGGAACTTTCTCCCGCAGTGCAATGAGAATGCCAGAGAAGAGCAGAGGCAAGAGGATCTCAACCAAAGTGACCAGGATTTGACGTTTCTAAAGTAAGAAGAAAAAATTGTTAATGAAGTATGTCAACATTGTAGGAAAGTAAATAAATTAAAATGTATGAATGAACGAGGGAGAGCAAACACAACACTAAACAAATGTGACAGATTTCTCTGCATAAAGTTTATTGGAGTGATATGAGTACAACTTCAGAAGGACAGGTTTAGAACAGATGGAGTCAGAAGGTTTGCCAATATCAAAGTGTCTTTTTTTCAACCTAAAATCTAATTGAGTGAATGGACATTTGTTTTGTTTTGAAATATCTTTGTGACTCATGCTCAATACTACAAGTAAAAAAAATAAGCTCCACGTGGAGTCTATCACCTAGAGATGATTAATGGCCAAAACGTCAATTACTGGAAGACAGCTACTTTTATTGAGGAAAGTAAACTGTGATATTACTGTTGGAGATATGGGAAGAGCTCAATGTCTGCTCCAATTCTGTCAGCAAACTTCAACAAAGGATTTTATTTACTTTAGTTTAGTCTAAATGAACAGCCTCTGATATCAGCGTGAATACCAGCAAAAGTGAGGGTAAAAGAGGGGATGAAGCAAGAAAGTCACTCTCTACTATATTTGAACTAGCAGATTTCTTATTTTTCAGGAAATATTGTGAAACTACTAAGTGTTTGTCTTGCCACTAAACATTTGGTGCCTACTGGAAGTTTTCATGGTTTCTTTCATTCTTTTTTCAAAGTCAACAACTATGCTAAATAGAAGTACATGAGGACAATCTGGGTGAGGGGGAATTTGGGGGCTGTGCTAAAGCAGAATCAACTATGAAAAAAGAAAAAAAAAACATTGCCATGATGCTTGGCATATAGCTACAGTAAATATAGTAGTAAATCCTATGTAAGAAATTGTCCATTTTAGGAATAGATTCTTTTAGGCTGATTTATGTTAAGTACACACCATATTGATGTATATTTTAAAACACACCATATTATTGGTAAAAAATCATACATAAATTAAAAAAATAGGTATGGGATTGTGTCAAATCCTGTCCTTGAAGGTGCACTACACGAAGAGTATGTCATGTATTTTAACAAGTAATTACAACTGCATACAAACAATAAACTAGTCTTACGCTGTGATAACAAACTCTAGTAAGAATCTGTGAGACATGGTGATTATACTCTTGTTGTTAGAAACACAGCATTTCCAAGTGACTGGCTAACATCATCAAGTCTGTGAAGGTGAAAGCATCCTCGCGAAGAGCGCACTGTTAGTCAGATCCATTGTATTTATGATGTCACCCCAGTCAATAACTTAACAAACGCTGTCAAGGCAGGACTTTGCTTATTAAACAGACACATCTTGACATTTTGCAGTCCATAAGATGTCAACAGTTTGGAACGATTTATTCAACTTACCTGCTGAAGATAGTTTTTCCACACCAGCAGTCCAAATTGTGTGATGATAGCCATTTTTACTTAAACAAAAGGGTCAGAAACTTGGCCTTTTACAGTAGCTGAAAACAGACAGGGTTTTTGTTAATGTAAGAATAAACAAATATATAAATCGCAATTTGATTTTGGGCAGCTGTGATACGGGTTTCATTTACAAATAAATCAAAAACGAGAAGTGAAATTATTTTTTGCTTTGTCTGGGGATTTTAATCTACCAAACTAGGGGCATTTCAAGTGTCAAAAGATCATGAGTTAAATGTCAAGTGTTGTGGTAGTAGCTGTAGTTTGTTTAGAAATATTAATGTTGAATCAACATTTGTTTTTTTTCGTTCCTTATGATTGTATGTTTATATTTGGGTTCTAACAAAAGTAGTGCATTTTTGTATGTTCACCAAGCCAGAAGTATTTTTAACATGTCTTTTCATGTAAACTGACTCCAGCTTTCTGATTGGTTAAAAGAATGCAATTTCCTTTTCTGATTGGACAATGCACCTGCTCTTCAACGTATATTCAGATGTATTCCAATGATGACACTAACAAGAGAAGCTAATAATTCCGCCAAGAATATGGATAGAATATGCTGACTCACCAAGTAGTTGTTGTGGTCAAGTATTTAGCAAATACTGTGTTCTAACACCCATATAGACATGCTATTTACCTGGGTATGGCTGGTTTCAACATGGACCTTCCAAGCTCTTCCTCCTGTCGTTGCAAAACAATTCCTTCTTTTGTCTCGCGGTCGCAACTAAAGCATCTCTGCAGAGCTATCCTTACAAACTCTATTGAAGCTTTACTAACATTTCACAAGCTTAAAAGTCGTTCAAAGTCTTGTCTTTCCGCCTCTCTTTTAGTTAGCTGCATGTTAGCGCGGCGGACGGTGACATTGCAGTAGCTGAAGAATGAGCTCGATCAGACAAATGCGGCGAGAACCATCAACAAAACACGTCACGTGACTATGGAAGGGATCATGTGACTCCGGGAGGCCAACTTAACACACCTGCTTTATGAACTATGAAGTATAAGGTTTTCTCGATCAGTGGGTCAATAGGACGACCATGCTCCCAGATTTCAGAACTATAAAAGCTAGCTAATGTTAAAATAAATTAATTTAAAAAACTGACAACGTACTGTGGAAAGAAAATGTGATCTGTGACAGTATGGCAATAGGGATACTGTAGCTGTTTTGGTACCAGATAATTAAAATAGACAGAGATACATTTTAGTTTTTTATTTATCAAATGTACATATTCACATTTCAGGTAGGTTGATTAAAAAAAAAAAACACTGCACCAACAAACATTCACGAATAAAACTGCTCGTGTAATAGACGAAAAGATTAAAAAGATTCAAGTAAAATGTGACATTTCTTTATACCTATTTATTTATACATATAAAACTATGTACATTTATAAAACACGGGAGATGACCAGTCTGGAGAAATGTACTTACAGTCAGGCAATGTACATTTGGTTTGGCTAAAGGAACAAACAGTACTTGTATACTCTTGTGAAATGTTTAATTTAGTGTTGGATTTTCACTTCTCCCTTTTAAATACTTTTGAGTGATTGTGCAAAGCAGAGAAGTATTTGCTGAACTCTTAGGTTAATACACAGCACAGATTATGAGCACAGATGAGCACAAATGTAAACTTCAGCTTAAACCTACACTTGCCTGGTGTTTCACCACACCCTGAAAACAAAGTACCTTTGGCAAACACAGGTTCAAGGAATTGATACAGACTTTTCGTCTTAAAACATTACAAACAGCAATGTGACCTTTTGATATTCACTGAGCACAACAGACACAATCAGTGCATTCGAAAATATGAGTAACATGACAATCATGTTCAATGCTTTGCAAATTTGCAAAAACTGCAGCTCCAAAAATGGTCCTGAGGAAAGCCAAACTTCCAGTGGTTTCAGAGCTATAATGTCAAGTGTGTACATTTAAGGCTTATACGAGGTATTTATGTACAGTATCTCTGTAAACACAACATAATCAATATGTTTTGTTCTCCATTTGGCAATTTCATAACAGATTCACTATTTCTAGTGCAGAGTGACAGCATGAGCCACACTATCAATTCTGACATCAAAGTGCTGGAGCATAATAATTGACCATGCACTGTGCAATCAGATACATGTGAATCCTATTATGACCTGTCAGTTCAGTTTCTATAAACTGAGAAAGCCAATATTACTTTCTTCTTCTTCATCATCTGTTCTGTCCACCTCACCTCCACTATGAGCTGCTTTATTCTTTCTCTTAACCTGTTTACTAGAAGTGCCTCTGGGTCTTTGCATGGGCACCAAAAGGCGAAAGCCAGGTTGGGCATTGGCAGAGGCAGTGCCCAAACTAGTGGTAAAAGTCTTAAATATGCATGGCATGAGAGAGGAAGAGGAGCACGTAGAAGAGGGGCTCACACTTGAGTATCCTGAACTTTGTAGTTCAACAGATAAAGAAGAAGGCTGTTGGCCTTTGTTCTGAACCAGCCCCTGGTCTGCTTCACAGATACTGTCTTCATCACTGGACATGGCCCGGCAGTGTTGCTGTCTATCTTCAGCATCAGTCACTGTGTGCAGTTTGATTGAGATCAGTGATGCTATGAGAGAAAAATAGGCACCTTAATTGCATGATAATTTTATATGGCTTCAGTTTTTTCATTCCGTAAATTACAAATGATGTGAATTATACTGGAGTTCTCTAAGCTATGGTTCCTTCCTGCTAATACATTCTTGAGCACATGATAATGCATTAACAATGGGATTAAATTACTTGCACTCAGCCATTTTGTTACAGAGATACTCACAATCAGCATCCTTTTCTCCCTCACTCTCCTCCTGATCCCCCTCATAGCCAGAACAGGAAGTGTCAAGGCTCCAGTCTAAGATATCTCCGACCAGCGTCTCTTCCTGATTGGACAGCTCCGCTGTGGGCGTGGCCATAAAACTGCTCCTATGTGCATGCACTGTGTCATCACGTCGTCTAGGATTTAGAAGAAATGGGCAAGCATTCAGTTAGTTTGAGTCACACAGGGATTGTACAGATGGTACAAACAAAACACTTTTGTACAAGATGGTTCACATGTTTGTACAAAACAAAAACTGATAAAAGAGCAAGGGAAGAGGTGTTTACTGAGCCATTATGAATGATATTATGTGTTATCATACATTAGCTAATAGAACAAGACAGTGGGATGTGACAGCCGTGAAACTAAACTAGATTTTGTTCATTATCCTTGTATCTTCTGCTCACCTTTTGCTGGTGGTGGATGGTGAGGCCAAGAAAGTGCAACCATCCGCTGAGGCTGTTGGACTGAGTGGCTCCATCTGTGGCTCCTCTTCAGGGACCTCTAACATCTGACACAGCTCTTTGTAATCCATCACCTGAAAACATAAAAATGTTAGAAACTTGGGATAGTTACATATATGCACAGTTGCTGCTGCATACATATAGTGCAGAAATACCTCTTCTTTGCTGATAAACTGATAGGCCTGATCTTCAAATCGTTGCTTAACACCAGTTAGAGAAACGTGTCTGTAATCTTTTGGAACATCTTGATTGAAACTGGTGAAGAAAAATAGCAAAATCAAGTTTTCTTACTGCAACTTAAAATTATATATTAAGCAGGCACCAAGCAGTCAGTGGCAAAAGCTTTCCCTGCTTCAATAGTAACTGGATAAGGACACGAGACAAATTGCTTGACTACCAGCACAGTCACTACAACACTATACTACACATAACCATAGCACACTGTATGACTTACCATTTGACATAAAGCAGCAAACAAAGAGAAACAAGGTCCTTTTCAGAGAAGCCTGTGTAGTCAACCAACTGAGATGGCCAAAGAGGAGCTGTGAAGATGAAAACAGTTGTGGTAAAGTATAATGAATAAAGCCTAAACCTTATTATAAATTGTTCAATTTTATTAGTAGGTTTCTAACACAAGAGATTGTTACCATAGTGATGTAGTGCTCGTGTCAGCAGTAGGACAGCACAGGCTAGTTTGGCGGGTGGTGGTGTTGCCAGCGCTGAGTAGAGCAGAGACAGTTCACAGATGTAGCTAAAGAGATGAGTGGTCCGTCTCTCCAGAGGCAACAAAGACAGCAGTACTTCTCCATAGTCCAGAAGGGTGGGGGTCTGGAATTAAAGCATAATGTTCTTTGGTGAGCAGGCTGTTGTAAGAGTTGTGTTTGGGGAAATAATAACAATAATATACATTTATTTTGAACTACTTACTCGTATTTTGCCCTCCAGCACAGATACAACTTCGCCCATCATTCGAACCAAGTCCTCATATTTATACGTGTTGTCTGTGAGCCAGACAGCTTCACGAATGGTCAAGATTTCTTTACTAACATACCTACAGTAGAAATAACAATACAAAATCAAAGACATGCACAGTAAATACTAGGCTTTGGATGTGTCAAATTGTAGGTTGAAATTTTACCTTGTACAGACTACCATGCAAGCAATTCCCAGTAATTGCAGGCAAGCTTTGGGAACAGAGCGCAGAGCCAGGTAACGATCCACACATCCCACTGTCACATGCAACGTCATGCTGGAGAAGTCCTTCATCGTAGTTACCTCCACAAGCCAGTCCACCAGTATGTACCTTCAAAATTCAGACAAAACAGGGTAATCAGAAAAAGGAAAAAGAGCAAATGATGGGCATATGGTCTAAAATGTGGAAGATTTAAACATACAGTATATGGTAAATAAGCTAATCAAATAATAAAATAAAAAGGGTATGTTTTATGAGTATTTACCTCATGGTGTCCTTGATGCCTCGTTTGAGGATGTCCTGAGTACAAGACTGTGTAGACGTGTTGGACAAGTTAAAAAACTGAGCCACTAAGTCATTGCAGGCCTTTGTTTCCAAACCCAGTGGATTTCCATTGCTGCACACTTTAGACAACGTTAACTGAAAAAAAAAAATAAATAAATAAAGACACTGTCAGATTTACACATTTGCACAGAAAGGCATGACATCTTTTTCAGATTTGATTCAACTAAAAATTTTGCTCCTTATGTTAGAATAAAACAACATTATTTTGGATGAGTCATCTGTGACTCACTGGGGGTAATACAATACATATTAACTGTCAAGCGCTTCTGACAGGGCACAGTTGTCACTGATGAGACAACGAGAAATACAATTCTGTCACTCAAGATAAAAAATTACAGGTCGCAGCAATTGTTTTTTTGGGGGGGGGTAAGTTAATATTTTCTCACCTGTGCCTCCCAGCATCCTTTGGCAGCATAGTCCCTTAGTGTCCGTACACATTGAAGATACCTTCCAGGATCTGAAATCTGAATAGGAAACACAAGATATTCAGATAAATGCCTTGTTGCACAAATGCAGTTGTACTAATATATTCATTATGCTTTTAGAAAAAGCTTTTCAAAACTCACAGCTGTTTTGCGATTGAATTCCCATAACAGGTAGGAACTCTGCAGGCAGCCAGCCAGTGACGACTCCTCCAACATAGCCATGGCTTCTGAGTGCTTTTCATCCTCCTTTTAAATATAGGAAGTAACACTTTAGCTTCTTCTAACTGGACAGGCTGTCAAATGAAACTGTTTTCGTAGTCACTGTCTAAAGCCTTACAAATAACCCCAGTGAGATCCTGCTAAACTGTGTGAAACCGAATGACACATTCATATAAATAACAAAGCACCTACACGGCTTAGGGTGAGAAAAGGAAAGAGAGTGGAAAACAGCAGCTGTGTGTTAGTTGGAGAAAGGGTGGAAACAACAATTAGACCATCTGTGTTGATAATGGCCATTTTAGAACTAATTTGTTTGCATGCATACTTTAATAAAACAAAATGTTCTTACACCACAGAACATCACTGTACTTACTTCAAAAAGCTGCAAAACTCTGGCCAAACAGTGTAATAAAGGTCCTCTCTTTTCCTGAAACAAGGATGAATGTGAGCATACATTTCAGACCCAGTGTTTTTTTTTAGCAGGGTTTGCCATTTTTGTTTTTGCACATTGGCCATTGTGTCAACTATTCCTCAAAGGTTGTTGGTCACTATTTTTTCCAAGCATGGTTTGGTTTAATTAAGCTAAAATATGCATGTATGCAATTAATAATGTTAACACTGAACAGGTAATTTTTTTTTCAACATTTCTGGAAATGTAAGATCTGCTAAATTTGTTTATGGATCTGGTAAAGGTTAGTTTGAATGTTTGTTTTAATTATAATCAATTACTATAGGTTAAAGAAATATAGAGGCTTACCTGACTTTGGTAAAGCCTCTTTATTTAAACCTAAATTGGTTAACTTACTAAAAGTAGTAAAATGCATTTTTGCAAGCTACGACTTTCATTATACAAGACAAACCATACCTTGTTTTGGTCACATTCATTCTTGAGATGGTCAAACACCACAGCCTTGCAGCAGCTGCCAGTAGGGGACCATGGTGGACGGATGAACACCCAGATAAAGGGATCAGCAGTGGGACCACGCAAGCTCTCTGCCAGGCTAAAAAAATGTGAAGCCTTTCGACCACACACGTCAGCTCGGCCCTCATCACTTAATAATGCTAATGGAAATGTACAATTATTATTAGATTATTTTATAATGTGTTTTTACATGACCTTATTATAGAGCAGAGTTTAACCTACGTCCTTCGTTGTATAAATATGCAATTCCTAGTTTCACAGCAGCTTCAAAATTCCCTTTCTCTGCAGCTCTACGAAAAATAGATTATCAAAGTCATATACAGTACATTGTATGGCACCAATATACATTTTAAAGCATTATATGTTACCTTTCAAAAAGCCATAAAGTGGCAGGAGTAGGCCAAGTGTCTTTAAAACTAATCTTGGCCCAGACGCTGGAATGGTTGTCAACAATGTCTCGCAGCTGAGAGTTAACCTGCAACAAATGACAAGAGGATTCACCATGGTTTCAGATTGTCACAAGAGGCTGTCCCAGTGAAAATCTGGGGATGACATGTAGCGTGCTTGGCAAATATTGTGGAGGATTGTTAAGTGTTTACAGTAGGTCTACTTACTGCTCTGACAGACAGCAGGTCTTCAGCAGAGAGGCACTGGAGCACACAGAGAAGGACCTCCTCAGGAAGTGACAGCAAGGTTAAGGCAGAGTTTCTCCTTCGTACCCTCTTCCGAACAGGTATAGAGTAGCATTTTGGGCAATGGCAATGGACTACTGTAAAAAATTAATGAAATGGTTTTAGCAGTGGTGCGGTAGGTACAACATAGACAACATAGTAATAGTTATACCACATTACACACAAAGCCATCTATATGCATTTCACAGGTTGGTGAAAAAATCCAAACTCATTATCACTTTTGTGTAATACAAATGTTTACAGTTTAGGTCAAAAGGCAATCAGCACGTTTGCAAGGTGGTTCTCTTTACTCTTCGGTATGTCTCTGGCGTCCAACAAGTTGTATTTAAAAAGTAATACGCCAGTCTTACTGGTCAAATAAATAACCATAAAGGATATATTGTGTGAAAAAGCAAAAACGGTAGATATGAACGGAGATTAGCTTCATGCTGCAAACACTCGAACCGTAGTGAGCGCCCAAATTTCCCTCCTCATGCAAACACAGCTTGTGTTGTATAACTTTTATTTTATACAAGGTCTACTACTTTCTGTTATTTAAAAAAAGTTATTACAGTCACATGCAAAAAAGGTTAAATGTTATATAATCCTTGTATACAGTCAACACCATTAACACAAAATTTACTGTATGCTAGTGCTTCTTGCTAAGAGCTAGTTTGAAAAAAATAGTGTGAAATAAACACATTCATTCGAAGACTAGAAAATGGGTTAGGTATTTACAAGTGTATTACAAAGAGATATTAATAAACTGGTATAATTTACTTACCACCTCCTTTCATCTCTCTCAACAGCGTTTCTTGTAGCTAGTGAGGCAGCAATAAGCGGCGATTTCCTTGTTGCAACGCAATCGTAATTTACGCAAACAAAATCGTAGTAAATTTACAATAAAATACACACAAATACAACTAGTAGCCTACCTAAACCTGTCGTGGTATTATGTGTTGTTAGAAAGCTCTTCTCTGAATTCATTTCAAATTCAAGCAGCACGCGTCCTTACTTTGATACACCCGCCCCAAACCTGCAATAGGACCGCCCGCGCACACGGTTTAAACTCTGTGCGTAATCTGGTTGGATCATTTTGGGCACGCCTCAATGCGATTTACGTAGCATGAGATTGGTCATCTTGAACAACAGTGGCGCTGATTTGCTGCAGTTTATAAACACAAAAAATCCCCACTGTGATTGGTAAATGTAACCCCATTTCGAAGTACGCGCTTGTGAGTTGGTGAATGTAATTGGTTGAAATACGAAGAACTTCCAAATATCACGCCTCTTTATAAGAATTGTGGGACATGTAGTCGAAAAGGGACTGTGGTTTAAAGGTCCCGTGTTTAAAGGGACATGATTTTATTAATACATCCATGCATGCACCTAATAGTAATAAGTTTATTATTATATTTATTAGAATTTATTTATTATGAGTAGCCTATACTATTGCATTTTTGAATCTATGCAGCGTGGGATTACAGGGTAAGTAAAACATCAAAATGTAATACAGTGTAACATTGAAATGCATTTTAGCACAATACAGTTAATTCTCTTTCATCTAATCATTGATAACAGGCAGGGTCTTTAGATATTACTTGCTGCTCTCCTGTCTCCTGAACACGTTTTCTTTAATGGGGGTCATATTAAGTCGATTAGACTCGCACTAATCATTTGTTCTCCTCAGGCTCTATTGATCATCTCACTATACCTCATCTAGTCCCATTATCAGCCCAAAGAACCACTGTTGATTACCAGAAGCACTCAATAAAAAAGAAAACACAACAAAAAACTGACTGGTTCTTGTCAGCAAATCAAAGTTTAATACTACGGCGGCCTATTTATATGTTTTGCAGTTTTGGTGTGTGCCTTCTGTTGTTGAACTGCAGAATATTGTCAGGATCACAGTTGCTGACTGACCTTAGCTAGGGCAGAGGCTTTGACATAGACTTTGACTTAGTCACTGTTTCCATAGAAACCTTAGCTTATGTTGACCGTAAAAGTGTGTGGTGATGCGGGCAGAGGAAGACAATTGCATTTTGAATGTCTGAGGATTTGACTGAATGAACAGAAATGTGGGCCTATCTCATCTACAGATCTCATCTGCTCCTCCCCAAAACTGTCTCAATCTAAGATGACATGTAATCCAGTTTATTCTATTTGAGCACCATTACAAGCATTATGAACCCAAGGTTAATTTATTGTGTTCAAAAAAGCTTATTATTAATAGCCTGGCCAGCCAGACCCGCCTACTTTTAGGCTGGCTGGCCAGGCTATATTTTTAAGGTTTTCTTTTTAATGAGACCATGTGCTAGTTTGTGTATTATAAATGAACCTAGTAAAACTGAGACCATGTGATGTGTAGGCTATACACAGACACGGCTTACTGCACAACACTCCTGTAGTTAAAAAATGTATGGATTGATTTTACTTATATGCCAGTAGAGGTCACTAATGTTTGGCACACTCAAAGATGGTTGTCTAAACATGTGGAAAAATGCTGGCACTGAACTTATTCAGAATTTGCTAAAATAAACATAAGAGTTTCTTTATTTTAATTACACGTATTTAATACAACTGATATACACTTCAGTAAAAATTTACAGTACAAATATAAAATAGTGATTTATACAGGACCAAAAGTAAGAGAGCACACAACAGATTTTAAGTCACTTGGTGGAGTGACCAACAGCATAAGCAGACAGCATGGCTGCCCATGAGGGAAGGGGCATATTTCCCCCGCAGCATAGAGAGGTAGATGTTCCCTTTAGGTTATGAAGGCAAAAGGTAAGAGACTACACCTCGAACATGAACATCAGGTAACAGCATAGTGTTCTACAGACTAACACAAGTATTAATCTATGCAACCACAATGTGCATGTGGAAATTGCACTTTTTAACAGCCAACATTTGCTTGTAATAACCCATAAGACATTTTTACAACAACCAAAGAAATATATTTTTAACATGTAACAGCGAATACAGATCTTTCCGTTTTTTCAAATAGAATTTCATCAAGACTTTTTTTTCTTAAATTATTTTTAATACTGCTAATGCTTAAACTCTATTAATGCCCTAGATTACTGTTCTCACTCAGACTCCAGGAAAACTTTCCACCATGAACCTACGTCCAGTTTTTGTGTCTTTTCTCATCTATTACTTTGTAATTTTAGAGTTTCAACTTGAATTGTGGAACATCTACTCACTTCACTCTAACAGGAAACCAACTCAGATGCACCAGCTGATCCATTGTATTTCAGAGGCTGCCACTTGCAGTCTCATAATTAGAAAGACGTGCCTTAGAACGGTCTTTGGCATTATGTTAACTGCTAACACTGAATGCATAGGCACATTTTACTGAGCAACAAGCGTCACTAATCGGGTAGCTAAGATCAATACATCAGTGATCAATAATAGCTTAAAAGGTTAGTCCTAGTAGACAGTCTCAGATAGACAATTCCATTTCAATACATTATGTACACTGCACTTTTGTATTAGATACGCTGAGTGAGAATGCTATAAATATAAATTAAATGCTATATTGTTATGTCTTCTTGTGAGAACTTAGATCAACAAGAAAAAAACATCTATTAACACAGTTCACTTATTGTCGCTACATTCATTTAGGGGGGACATTTTTTTAGTCCTTACTAGTGAAAATTGTGGACTGGAAAATGAGTGGATGG
>JAVQKG010191962.1:0-11231 GCA_036025885.1 Hypseleotris bucephala
TAGACAGTGTAGTTACATGTTATTATAGTTTAACAGTGTATTACATTATACTTGATGAGGTAGATACAATGTTGTTAGGTGATGTTACCTTTTTTCACTACGTATCACAATATTTTCAATTGATTTCAGAAAAGTAACTGTACTCTAAATCCCATCAAATAAAAGAGGAACTGTAAAAAAAATACTGTTACTCATAATTAAATATTACATTCTTGTGTTCTGCTTTATATGTTCAATTTCTAAGGATTCAAAAAGCTTTATTGTCAAAAGAATACGTGCTCCATAAACATACAGCCACAATCACACACTCGTGTATTCTGTTCAAATTACACACTGGTCAAATTAAGCCTGAACTAATGGGCTGTAGGGTCTGGCTGTGTGATCAGGGTAAAGGAAAAAAAGATGGAAGACTGGTGGTGCATTTCGAAACAGAAAACAGCTATGGATTACCAATCAGTGCTCCTCGCTACAGAAGATAAATGAGCCCCCGTGTAGCAGGCTAATTTAGGACAATAACAGCTAATTAATTACAAATAATCAGCTTCTTTCTCTCCCACTTCTATGTCCTTCCCTCTTCTGATCCGTTCTTTGTTTCTCTCCGTCATTTTCTATCCAAATAGCCTCAGGTTAAAAAGCAGGTCTAGTTTCGCCCCCCTCCTTTCGCGCACCCCACTTTTTCTTTGACTTTCTGTCCTCCGAGCCCAATGATTAATGCACGGTCTTAAATTAGGCGTGGGAGGATTTGCCAATGCCGGACACGCACACAGCAGACATACGCTAATTGCATCTAGCGCTAATCTATGAGCGCTAACACGGACGGGCTCTTCCTCAAACGTCAGCGCTAGTCGTCGTTTCTATAGACTAGCAGTCGGGTTGCATTCGTATCAGATGGTACAGAAGACTGATGGGGGTTAATAGGCCGTGGGCAGCTGTATGTAAGTGAGGGAAAAGTTTAAGTATGGCTCAGGTAGCTGCAAATGGTCCCAGTGGTAAGCTGTAGTAATAGGGAAAAAACTAAATAGTGTTTTGCGAGGCTTGTGAGTCCATAATTTGACATTTCCCATTGGAAGGTGCAGACTATGACAGGTGAAAAGATAATTAGAACGCCTGGGGAGAGAGCACATTTATGCAGAAGGTTTTGTAATGATAGCTAAAATGTAGACAGGAAGAATCACAAGTGTGTGTGTGTAGACCTGTGTCACACTTATTGGACATGACATGTTGACAGGTGATGTGAAAAGATTTGTGCTATTAGTTAGTGTCAGTGGGCGGGACAATGTTAAGGCCTTATCCACCTCATAAACTATAGGCTAGAAAAGTAACACCTACTGTTTGTGCAGCGAACCAAAACAACCAGACAACCTAAGACATTGTATGGTTACAAAGATTTACTTTGCCTTTTATTGCACACATAAAGGACTTTATTACAATTTACAATGTAGATTATATTTAGATAAAGAGAAGCTGAATTTATGAACATTCAAACGGTTGAACATTGATTCAACATTGAGAGATTAATTTTTGGCCATGTCTAGAGGTCTAGGTGCTTGGATGATTTTGTTTTTTGTATTTTATATGTCTTCAAGATCTCAATTCATAATTCAATCTACAATTTGTCACATACACACAATTATAATTGCTGTGTCTAATGTATATCAGTAACATACTATGTACATTTCACTTGCATTTACACATTTGACTGCTTTGAATGTTATATTAACCATCTGTACACATGTATTATATTAATTTACACTTTTTGATTTCTTGTAGGTGGCCTTTGAGCAGCACAAGGAGAGTCTGTCCCGGATGTTCCGTCAGTACCATCAACAGGAATCTTCTACTTCCACTGTACGCTCCATCTCTCTGGCCAGCCAAACCTCAGAGACCGCGGACTGTGTCAACGGAGCACCTTCTGAAGATACCGCTCCCTCTACGGTCATCGAATTAACAGTGGACGGGCAATCCCAAAATCCACCTGAGTCAAGACCTAGCGAGACCCATCAAGAAGCAGCTAGTGAGGAACGTGGACAAACATCTATCGCTATTTCCAACATTTTAGCGAGAGAAGATGAAGACGACAAGATGGGAGAGGAGTTAGAAGCTACTCTAAGTAATGAAGCAGAGGAGCCGAAAGAAATATCAATTACGGACAGCGCGATCACGGATGAGGAGAAATCCGAAATAGAGAAAGGCGAATCGTCAACTTCTATGGTCGAAGACTCTTTGAATGAATCTGAGCCGCAAGTTGTGCCCAAACAAGAAGAAACATTAGAGCAGCCATCTTGTGAGTCACCAGGACCAATGGATAACAGCGCATTGGGAGGAGCATCTGTTTTCAATGAAGACTTGGTCGATGTTTCGTCCGTTAGCGACCAGGTACATGCTAGCGATGCCGAGGACAGCCATGAGGATTCACTAGTAGCTGCAGCAACAGAGGAAGTGGATGCTAAGGGGGAAGTAAAGGAAGGTGAAGAAGAGGAAAAGAAAGAGGGATCGGAAGATAAAAAAGCTGAGGCGGTAGAGAGCGAAAAAATGGAGGAAAAAGAGGTATCTGATACGGAAAGTCAAAAGTCGGATTCGCCGCAAAATGCAGAAGAAACGCCCAAAGAAGAAGCCAACAATGAGCAGCCTCCAGAAGCTTCCTCTACTGAGCCCACAACAGAAGAACAACCGTCTACAAGCTCAACAGCGCCACCTACTGAACAGGAGGACAATGCAGAACAGTTACCTCCAGAAACTACTACGACTGCAACCAAGGAAGAAGACGCATTGTCCAAAACTTCTCAAGAAAGCACACCCGGGCCAAGCTTAGTTAAAAAAGAAAGTATAGACTCCACCAGCAGCAAGACCAAAGAGATTAAAATCGCCAGACTGGATGTTTCTAATGTGGCCTTAGACACGGAGAGACTTGAACTGAAAGAGACTTCCACTACAGTAGGAACCACTCTTGTCCTTCATGTTATACAGTACTGTGCAAATGTTTAAGTTAGGTAAATAACTTTTGAAAATAAATATAGAATTAATTATTAGCATTTAATGGTGCGTTCCAGTTGTACTCGGATGTCAGAATTTCCGAGTTCCGAGTTGTAAAAATCAACTGGAACAGCCGTTGATGTCGGAGCTCCCAGTCGGAAACTCGGAGCAACTCAAGGAACCCCGAGTTAAGAATAAAGATGGCTGCCGCTCGAATTTGTAGTCCGATGTGTCCCTCGCGTAATGTTCTGGCAATCAGCGCATCATCTTAAAAAACTACAAACAGTTTTTAAGTTAAAATCTTAGGTCGCTAATAGAGCTGCTTGATTTTGCTTTACACACTGTTTGCAACGCATTCCTGCAGTTTACATTCACATAAAAAGAGTTTGTAACCTGTTTATAGTTTGTTATTGTAGCTATAGCAAAGGCTTTCTTGCGAGGGATATATTTGTTTCCAAGTTAACTACTGGAACGCGTCAACTCAGACTTTTCCGAGTTCCGAGCCCCGACTTCCGAGCTCCGAGAACAAATGGAACACAGCATTACTTAACA
Organism: Hypseleotris bucephala; assembly: GCA_036025885.1. Lineage (NCBI taxonomy): Eukaryota > Metazoa > Chordata > Actinopteri > Gobiiformes > Eleotridae > Hypseleotris > Hypseleotris bucephala. The sequence goes on from JAVQKG010191962.1 coordinate 3,526, forward strand.
GCAGGGTAATAATGTGGTAATAGTGTGGTAAATCAATTGCTTGACAATTTACCAGAATTACTATATCATTACCTGTTTAGTACTTGTTTATTACCACACTATTACCGTTTCATTACTATTTTCCTGTTGCCAATTAATTAGTTTATTTAAGTCAATGTACAAAATGCAAAGTGGCCATAATGATGAAACATTTGATCCATCTACATTTCAGTCCACTATATAATTTTGAAGGATGTAATTTATCAGTGGCTGTAGGCTGCCCACATCTTTCTGTCTTTTTATACAAGTCCCAGACAGACTGTGTAAAGCTGAGATCAGATTTATGGAGGTAAATTATTTGAAGATATTGTTGTAACTAGACGCCAAAACTTGGACTAAAATACACATTGCTTCTTCACTGCATTTTTAAATAGTACCTAAAACATTTGCACAGTGTAAACCTATATAGCTAGATATCCTTAACAATAAATTATAACCAGACATTTCTCAAATGAATTGCCTTTGGTGGTGCTTGTTGTTGCAGGACACTAGCCAAAGTCAGCCCGCCGCAGCAGCAGGAGCATCCTCGGAGCAGCCCAGAGACGGGAACGCCCCTCGCTCCACCATGTTCCGAATCCCGGAATACCGCTGGTCCCACATGCACCAACGCCTCCTCACAGACCTGCTCTTCTCCATCGAAACAGACGTCCAGATGTGGAGAAGGTAGTGTCAAGATCTGTCAATGCTTATATGTACATGTGCTTCGATTTATGAGGATGTTAACAACGGCAAAACACGAGAACACAAGAATACAATCTATAAAGTAGGGCTGTAGTAGACTAAAAAAATTGATGCACTCTCTAGAATGCCGTAGTCTTTAATCTAACACGAGCATTAAGGGTGTTGTCAGTAACTTTTCATAAGATTGATTTGGTAACAAAACATATTACGAAAAGGTGGAAGTAAAATATAATTGAACCTAAAATAAGTGCTGCTGTTATTTTGAATTTATATAAAAAAATCAAAAGTTAAAAGTAAAATAAATTAGACCAGATGTATTGATCTGTATTGATGCATAGTGAATGCAACTAATACAATTTTAGTCAACTAAGACCTCACTAACCGATTAGTCGACTAAGTTGCTAAAATTGTGATAAAAATCAAAATTGGCATCTTGATCTTAATGAAACCGTGCTATTATATTTTTTGCCATATCACCCACCCTGATATGTTTTAACTTATGTTTTACTATCACCTGCCCTAACTGACATTTTCTCTCTTTTTTCTATTTTTCCTCCAGTCACTCCACAAAGACGATCCTGGACTTCGTGAACAGCAGTGAGAATGTGGTGTTTGTTCACAACAGTATTCACCTGATCTCTCAGGTGGTGGACAACCTCATCATGTCCTGTGGAGGGATCCTACCTCTGCTCTCCGCCGCCACCTCCTCCTCCGTAAGTCTCATCTTATGTGTGTGTTTGTGTGTAGGGATGTGTGTAGGTGTTTGTGGGTGCCTGTGTTTCTGTATGTCTGTGTGTGTAGGTGTGTGTAGGTGTGCGTCTGTATGCCTGCGTTTGTTTGTGTGTATGTGTTTAGTTTTTTGTGTATGTATTTTTGTTTGTATATTTGTATGTGTAGGTCTGTGTATGTTTGTGTGTGTCTCTGTGTGTGTTTATGTTTGTGTATGCCAGTGTATATTTGTGTGTGTGTACATTTGTGAGTCTTTGTGTGTGTGTGTGCGCGCCCCTCTGTGAGTACTTTTGTGTGTGTAGATATGTATGTGTTGTGCCTGTGTGTGTGTATGTTTGTTTGTGTGTCGGTGTGTATCTGTGTATTTGTTTTCATGCGAGACAGACCAAGCTATTCTCATCTGTACCTCCAATAACCCACAATGTAAGGGATCCATCCACATTGACCTTTCCCAATCACATTAGGTACAGTTAGCCGCCTACTAACGTTGTTACTTTGTTTCCGTGACCCCATTGACTGCGGCTCTCTGACATAATTCTTTAGTTCTGCCACTGACCCTCTTTACAAAGACAAAACTGGTTGGTGTGGAGGCAGTACAATTGAATTACATACATGTTACCTGAAATAACATCTTGTCAGAGATTGATGTGAAAAAAAATCTGTTGTACTAGGGCTGCAAATATTTAGTAAAATTATCATTTCAATATTAGCAATTACCTGTATCACAAAAATCTAAATAATAGACTTTAATCTGATATAGTGTACAGTATAGATTCACACTGTTTAAATAAATGTTACTATTAGATCCTTGAGTGATTGGGTTAACTACAGAAATAGTCAGATTACAGTCAGCAATTTCACTCTTAATTTGGACTACGTTAAGCCCTTGTTTAGGATTAAGTTTTGATTTTGAAACAATTTTAACTTGTAAATAAAGGAACTATTTCTGCTTAATTGAACTTTCATCAGAAGATTGCATTTTTTTACATTGCAATATTCAACAACGTGGTTAACAGATATCAAAAATGTTCTCATATCTTGCAACCCTATGTACTTGTGCACTACCTAAAAATTAAAACAACAAACTCAGACATATTGAATTAAACCTATTTTTATGTACATCTGCATTATGTTAACTGGTTTTTGTCATTGTTTCCCTGTAGCATGAGTTGGAGAACATTGAACCGTCCCAGGGTCTTGCACTGGAGGCCTCTGTGACGTACCTCCAGCGTCTCATTAACCTGGTGGACGTCCTGATCTTCGCCAGCTCTCTGAACTTCACCGAGATCGAGGCTGAGAAGAACATGTCCTCTGGAGGCATTCTACGACAGTGCCTACGTCTTGGTAAATACGTTTTTTTATAGATCCTGTATGTATTAACATATGTGAATATTTACAAAGAGGAGCACTTTCATTTTGTCATAAAAGTATCTTATAGTTTCCTCCTATAAATCGAAGAGGCTATGGAGGCCCCCCAAAGCCAAATTTTCTCCACCGTAGTTTACAAACCACTGATTTTATTTTTGATTATTTTATCCTGAACATTAAAAGTACTGGTGACTGCTTATAGGTTAAAGTGAGAAAACAAAGTTAGATTTCTACTTTATTTATGCTGCATTTAATGAGAGGGTTTAACTAAAAAATTGACAGTGCCGCAATATCCTCAGAAGAAATCTATGGAAAACTCAAAAGCATTAATTTTCAAGCACAACATTTTACAATTCTTTAGGACATAACAGGAGTGAGAAGAAAACTATTCAATGAGGTCAGCTAATCGGCTAAGCTAGGCCATTATTAATCATTTTTTCCTTATTTTTGGTCCATGGAGAAGGCTCATTGTTAGTCAAGCTGCATCACTGGAAATGTTTACCTGGTTTGGACCATGCTCTTAGTCAGCCCAGTATTTGGTCAATCTGTTATAACCATTAAATTCTTAGCACTTACATCCATGCACTCCCTCACTCCCTGTGCTGTATTGATCCTATTAAAAATACATGTGAGACAATTTTTACCGCCTATCAAATGTTCAAGTTTCCTCCATTCACTCTGCTTATTTTTGTCACAGTAACTTCTTCCCCCTTCTACAAATCCTGTCTTGTATCCATTGATCCCTTTCATATCAGTAAATCGTAGTTTCTTGTATTAGCCCCAGTCATAGCTCCCTACTGCCTTTTCCATCTCTCTTTTGTATCCTCCTCTCCTCCTCACATCAGAGCTCCCTTATCTTGTTATTTTAACCCCTGTGCATGGCAACACTTGGAAAATGGCCGCTATCATGATATAGTGAGTTTTCATAATGGCCATGGCTTTACTGTACCAAGCTGTAGCCCGGGGCCCCTTTCTCCTCCTTCTGTTGCAGGCTATTAAAGTTTTTTTTCCCTCTGACAGCATCAAAAGACAAGGCTGCCTGCAACTGAATAAAAGATTAATACATAATTCATTCTATGTGCAGCGTGTTTTCAGCCAACAGATTTTAGCAGCACACACACACTTATTGAAGCAATACTTTATACATATTTAAATAATTACCTTTGCCGAAGTGGCTATGTGCATGCTGGCATTTTTTAGAAGCAAGTGCACTTCTCATGTAAAATTTCAAACAGGGTAAGCCATGGGTGTAAAACAGAATAGGTATTTTGTGGTGAATACACAAAACAGTATTTACATCCAGTGATTTTGTTGTGAGATAGTGCCAAAAAACTACTTTTACTGCTAGAAATTGTCAGCAAATTAGTTGTAGGTGACAATATAAGGCTTTCTGGTTAAATGGATAAGCATTTACCCTGAAACTAAAATATACCCAATTTTAACTAAGAACTATATTAAGGTCTACAATAAGCACTACACAGTATATTAATCATTGCGAGACAGTGCCAAAGATACTACATTTTGCCATTGGTGAAATTAGCTTTAGTGTACTGTATACATGAGATATAGGGGTGGGTGGTTTAAATGGAATGAGTATATACCCCTAAACTAATAAATATCCTGTTACTACATATTTACTATTGTGAGACGGTGACACTTGCCTTGGTGGAAGTCTACACTAGTCTATGCTACTTCTTCCATGCTTTGTTCCAGATACTACGTTACCTGTTTTTGCTTTTGGGTAGTAACATATAAACAAAATGGCTGCCAAAATCCAACAAACAACCGTTCCTTTCTTAAATATTTTACTACTGTTGTGGAAAGCAATGCCTCTGCAGTATACAAGCCCCAGTTTAGAATGCAGCCCTTATGAAATGAATATTTGATGAGGTTTGCGCTCCCCATAGCCGACGTCTAATCTGATTTCGGGAGACTGTAACAAGGTTTTAGCGTCTGTACCCTTCCCCTCCCTCCCCTCCTCCTTTTTCTGTTTTTACAAATGGCCGTATGAAAGAGTAGTCCAAATGGAAAAAGCGAACCCATTTCCAAGACGGAATAATTTTCTTCTCTGTAATCTAAATGGTTTGGAGTTAGCATTTGTCAGTTGTCAAGTGCACAACAGTCGCGAAGGGCAGGGAGGAGGGGCCTCAGTATAGTGTGTATCAAAGCTGCACTACCTGATTTCTTTTCCTGTTGTATTTAAGCAAGGATAAATATTTAGTCATTAATACAGCATAACAGTAGTTGTCTGAGAAAAGAAATGACTTTAAGGTCACATGTGGGTTGTATTATAAGGGTTTGTGTTTTAGACTGAGGGAAGGAACTGTTTAACCAATCACACGTGTTTACAAAAGAGCTCTCAATTTAGTCAATACATCCATTATCTATCCAGAACTAGAATATATCAGGAAGCTGGTGTTTTATTTCAAAATTTACATCTTATTCACAGCTATTTTTATTTTTTGATTCACATAATAATAAGCCAAATCCAGATCACTGCTTGTTATTTATATAGTTCCAGGTTTGTGTATGTACTTCCTGGTTTGTGTGAGACCGTAATAGAGGGAAGAGAAAAGGGGAGCGTCTCATTCAAACCTTTTTACTGCCCAGTTTTACAAAATAGTGCTGCTTTAAATCAGTCCAGCCTAAAGTTGAGATATATTTTGTGGTAAAAAGGACACATCTTGTTGCCTGGTCAGCATCCTCTCCGCTCCCTCGTCGTTTGTTATGGTCTTATAAGGTGTAGTAGGGGAGATGTGATTGGGGAGCACGCCCCTGCACCGTGACCTTGGAGGAGAGCAGAGGTGGGGCAGGAAGACTGAACGATGGAGCCAGGAGTCGCCCAGTGCACTGACCTTGTCACCAACACAGCTTTTTCACTGCTCTGGTCTCTGTCTGTGCTGCTGAGCTGGTGGTTTTTAAGCTATACTGCCCTTAAAACTTGATCTTTTTCTGTCTTGACCACATTTTATTTATTTTAAGCTTATTATTAGTAGTGGTAGAAGAACTGATATTGATAAAGGCATTATAGTGATTTTTAATTGAGCTGGTATGGTAGAATTAGCTTCATCAACAAAAAATATGTGTGTGTTTATTTGTTAATAACTGTGCAATTACTGGGCCTATGGTTAAAACCAGTCTGGATTCTGACTTGACCAGATGTTGATGTGTGCTTTGGGTTATTTTTCTAGAGCCAGTATTTTAATAATTGAGTTTTTCTTGTATTTTCCAGTGTGTGCGATGGCGGTGAGGAACTGTTTAGAATGTCAGCAGGCTCATGTGAAGAACACAGAGGGAGCAGCCAGAGCAGCCACAGTCCTGGGAACAGCCAAGTCGGCAACTGCACAGGTATGACATCTTGTAGGGAGATATTGTTATTAGTACTTATGTTAGAATTATTGAGAGGTGGGAAGTGTAGTCAATATTTTTACTCAAGTAAGAGTACTGTTACTTCAGAATAATTAGGGCAGAAAGATTAATTGAAATTTAATTGAAATCACAATTGTAATGGTCACAATTGGCAAATCGCAAAGGCTGCAATTTTTTTAGTCAGTATAAAATCTCTGCATAAAACAGAATAAATGGTCAAAAACCTGCTTCCCTTGTAGGGTTTTCTTGTGGAAGTTTAACAGTTTATATTTTAGTCTTTTTTTCCAAGTGTTAATGCTTCCAGACATGTTTCAAATGTGCTCTGTGAACTGATTCTTGGCTTAAAAACAAATCGCAAATCTAATCGTAATCGTAAAATTCGAAATTAGATATTTTTTCAAAATCGTTCAGCCCTAAAAATAATCAAGTAGAAGTAAAAAGTGTGGTATATTAAAACTACTCTTAGAAGTACAATTTATTCAAAAACTAAATGTTATGGATTACTACTCACCTTTGGAATCAATCTAATGATTATTTGCTTTAAAAAGATATAAAATGCTTTTCATAAATGTTTAAAACGTGGCCTCAAAATTATTGGGAATCTGCGTCCCCTTTGGTTTATTTTAGGGATGACTTTGCTCAGTTTTGACTTTTACTAAACTTTAACTTGCTTTATTGAATGTTTTAGTATAACCTTTAATCTATAATACTGTAGCAGCATAAAACTAAAAAAACAGTTACAAATGTGTCCTTCTCACCAACACTATATTGAACTATCTGATATCTTATTACATCGCCACACTGGTTTGTATGTATCACACTAGACCTGACATTGGCCTTTTGATTTGATACAGTGACTTCCAGTAAGAGTCCCGTAGCTCTTCCCTGAACTGGGTGCTAAAGCTCATTCATAATGCAGTGGCTCTATAGAAAAACCATTATGTTAAGGACAAGATCTCAAGAGGAATTGCCTCCCTAATCCCCGAAACCCAAGCCCACAGATTAATAAAGCCTGTAGGTGTAAAAGGGCAGTGGTGGTTTGACATGAGGTGGTAATGGTGTGTTTATATTCATACATGCAGAGCCCAGTGGACGCAGTGACAGGTGGGATGTCCCCCATCAGAGACATGGACCGGCTGCTCCAGGACATGGACATCAACCGCCTCAGGGCCGTAGTCTTCAGGGATATAGTGAGTGCTTCAACCTTATACACTTATATGGTAGAAGGAAGGAAATATGGTCACACTTTACTTTACAGCATGGTAATAGAGTAATAAACAAATAATAAACAGGTAATGATATAGTAATTATGGTTTATTATCAAGTAGTTTTTGTGCAAGTACCCTTTCATGCAATGTATTTAGCATGGTAACAAGATAGAAGCATATTATGTAATAACTAAGTAATTATGGACAATATATGGTTAGGATATGGGGTTAGGGTTGGTAATTACAGAAAATTACCTGAAAATTAACCATAATTACAACATTTCATTTCATTTCATTTAATGGTTTATTAGG
>JAVQKG010192211.1:0-14560 GCA_036025885.1 Hypseleotris bucephala
TTCATAGGCTTCTTACTACTGCTACTAAAATAAGTTGTCTGTTCACAGTAAGGTCTAAAAGGCATCGAGGTGAAAATAAATGTAGATTATTGCAATAAACGATTATCACGATGTTAAAAAATAGCTACAGTTGATTAATTGTCTGTTTTTATTGTGATAATCGATATTATTGTATATTGTCCCATCCTTACATCTTTTAAACCTGTTGGGCCAAACTAATTCTAACTCTTTTACTTCCAGTTGGCCGGCCTAAGAAAATCCACTCAGTGCCTAAGTCCACCATTGCTCCAGCAGCAGTGACAGACCATGTGATCAAAGACAACTCTTCTCCATTAAACTGGTCTGCACCCAAGAAGAGACCTCCGGTGGACTTTTTCCTCTTTAATGGGACGTCCCGTAAAACTCAGCGGAGGATGAGGGAGCGAGACCTTGCCTTGTTTCACCGTCCTGCCTCCCGCCCCCTCTCTCACTCCGCCCCGGTCAAAAGCATCTTTGGGCTGCCTTTTGAAGTAGACTCTTTTAGCAGCATCGCTAATGGCTACTCCACATTCGGGGCGGCTCGACCTGGGACCATCCTGACACCTATGGGTCTCAGGGAGCCCTCGTGTTCTCCGGCCATCACCATGATAGGAGCGGCCGCTAACAGGAAGCTAGTGAGCGACAGGAAACAATATCTCATAAAACTCGACCATGAAGGTGTGACTTCTCCAAAAACTAAAAACAGCAAAGCCTTACTTCGACTTGGGGGTAGTGTGGTCAGAGCTGGGGCACCTCTTCGATACATTCACCCTAGTGTCCTGGTCAAAGACGGTAAGAAAGCAGAGAGGGCTATTCTTAAAGGAAACTCCCCTGTCAGAGAAGAGCTGCTATCCCCCAGCCTAAATGCAGACTACAGTCACGAATACCCCAGTGACTGCCCCAGCTCCTACTCTGAACTGGACGAGGAGGATGACCATGAGACACAAAGAAGCCCCTCCCACAGCGGGGGGCGGTTCCTCTCTCGCCTCTCTTGTTTATCCTCCTCGTCTTCCTCATCTTCCTCCTCCGGCTCCATCTCCTCTTCTTCCGTCTGCTCCTCTGACTCCTCCTACTCCTCCGATGAAGAGTCCTCGTCTGTGATGCTACGTCGCGCACTGCTTCAACAAGACAAACAGAAACACCGGCAAAATTTAAGCTCGGACCCCCATAACCCAACCACGTCCAGCTCCACTCCAAGTCACGGTTTTGTCCCGAAATCCAACATGATCACATCTGGAGCTAAGATACGAACGGGCAGCACAGAGGAGAGGAAGGAGTACATGTCTAAAGGGGGTGCACTAACTAACAGTGGAGTCCCAAAGGCCCACAAGAGGAAAGAAGGCGTTCCATCCAGCCAGAATCAAGCCAGTTCAGTCTCACAGCCCAAAACCGTGTCCAAGGACCCTGCCCCGTCCAAAAGACAGAGGATGTCTTCACCAGAGCCTCACATCGCCTCTCAGCCAGGACGCCAGCTCTGGAAGTGGTCCGGGAATCCAACACAGGTAAGACTATTGGTCAGAGTGGGATCCCAAAAACTCTGATTTGATGGGTGATTTGGCGATAAAAATCAACTTGTGATTTAGTTTTAATAATGATACAGTGGATTTATTTATGCCCTGTTTTTCATATTAATGAAAAAAGTAATTAAATAGTGATAAGTATTATAATGTGCACTGGGTTGAATATACACTGAATTTGTAGTTTTATGAAGCAAAAGTGTTCTGTGTAAGACAAAAAAAGTGCACTAAAATCATTATCTTGGCTTACTAAAATCAAGATATCGTCTATATACCATATGCCCCACCCCTACACCAGACTACATCTTTTTCTGCTAAAGAATGCCTACATTTAAATGATTTGTTTTCTGAATTTTCCGGCAAATACTAAACAAATGTACTGTTTTCTCCTTGTTTCTCAGCGGCGAGGACTGAAAGGTAAGGCTCGTAAGCTCTTCTACAAGGCCATCGTGCGGGGCAGAGAGATGGTGCGTGTGGGGGACTGCGCCGTGTTCCTCTCACCTGGCCGACCTCAGCTGCCGTACGTGGGCCGCGTGGAGAGCCTCTGGGAGTCCTGGAGCTCCAGCATGGTGGTCAGGGTCAAGTGGTTCTATCACCCAGAGGAGACCAGACTGGGGAAGAGACACCGCGACGGCAAGGTACTACAAGAAATGTGAAGGAAAAGTGTCTGTGTGGGGTTTAAATTTGATGTTTTTAGTGTTATTTTTTAAGCTAAAGCATATATAAGCTTTTTTGCCATACATACAGAGCACATACAACAAAATTACGGAGCATTTTTTATGTCATGTTTATTATTATTGACTAAATAAAAAAAAACATTAAGAGAATTTGGCTCTGGTTTAGCTCAGTTGGTAAAGCGTGCAGCCCATATTCAGATCTCAAAAGGATTGCCCCGGTATTGTAAGTTCGAATCTGGCTCATGACAGTTTGCCAAATGTCACATCCCACTCTTCTCTTTGGGTTCCTGTTGCTACACTGTCCTATCAAATAAAGCCAGAAAAGGACAAAAATACACTTAGACATTAAGCTGCATTGATGTTACCAGCAACAAAACAATAAGGCAAAAGTATACATGGGATTTAGTATAAACGTGATCAGACAACTATTAAGAGAACCCAGCAGTGAATGTAATGGTGTTAACACTGTATATTACATATCCCTTAACTACATTGTATCTACCTCATTAAGTACAATGTAATACACTGTGTAACAAACTGTAACTACATTGTATCTAACCTTAACCCTAACTATCATGTAGTTACATTTTATTACAGTTTCTTACACTGTGTATTACATTGTACTTAATGAGGTGGATACTATGTAAAGTGCTATATAAAACATTGTGTGACCCTAATGTTTATATCTAATTACTGTAATACTTAAACATTTCTTGTGTCTTTGTTAGAATGCCTTGTACCAGTCGAGCCACGAGGATGAGAATGACGTACAGACCATCTCCCATCGCTGTCAGGTGGTCAGTCGAGCGGAGTATGACCACCTCGTTCGAGACCGAAAACCTGGGGTCAACGACATGTTCTACCTGGCCGGGACCTACGAGCCCACCACGGGACAGCTGATAGGAGTAGACGGGGTGCCCATTGTGTCATAGCCCCAAATCCAGAAAACCTAGATTTTACCACGAATCTGGAATATTTTTAACAACAGACAAAAGGGACATGGAAAACGAGAAGCCTTTTTGTGTTCCCCTGTCCCAAAACTGGATGAAGCCTAAGTTTTGGCAATTAAAAAATCCAGTCCGGGCTGAGGATAAAGCCTGATCCGGACCAATATTTAGCGCTTTTTTACATGTGGATGAAGGCCTGTTGGTTGTCTACCAGAAGTAAGAAGCATCTCGTCACTGTGACAAGATTAGTGCAACAATAGAAGAGGAACCAAGGACATGAGCACTTTGGAAAGAGTAGCTGGGCTCTGCTCTAGAGGGAGGGGGCTCTCTGATAACAAAGACTGAATCAGAGGTGCTGGGGGAGGGGAGGGCCTTACTGTTCATGTGGGGGCTTTGAGTAGTCCCCCACTCCAGATCCCTGACAGGACCAAAAACACTGCGGTGCGAGTGTGTATGTGTGTGTGTGTTGATGCATGTACTGTATGTTTGTAACCAAGAGGCGGGTATGTCTTTAATTAACACTTATTCTGTCCAGTACTTAATGTGCCGTTTCAGGTCATATGACTGAAGCATATTTGACATGATTTAGTTGTTTTCTCTCGTCAAGCCATACACGTCAATACCTCTGTCGCCTCCTGCAGGAGCGCACACATGTACAGATAGTAGGTGGGTTGAGTGTGAATACTGTTGAGTATGAGAGTGCTTTTGTACAATATCATGTAAAAACATTGTAAATAACATACATATATATTTGTCTTTTTGTTTATTTTTGTCTGTTGAAGAGAAAAGTATTTTATTTGGATTTTAAGGTGTGCGCTGTGGGCTTTGGGGGTCTCAATCTCTCCATGCACTGAACGGGATTTAAAGTTTGAACTTGAGCTCAAACACGTGAGGACTTTGTGGTAATAAGTCCTGGCTTTGACAGGACACAAATACACGTAGAAAAGGTGTTGGGGGAGACTCTTTTAAAAGTGTCCAAATGTATAACTCTTGTTTGAGAATATGCTTTTTTTATTTCTTGTTTTTACTTTTACTGGAAAAGAAACTGAGTTTCTTTAGTCCACCAAACCTTAGTGTGTGTTCAGATGTAAAATGTAGATATTTATCTGGCTTCAAAAAGAAACATACCAAAGCACCTGAGTTTACGTTTTGCAGCATTAGAAGAAAACATGAAAATCCAATCAGATTAAATCCGGGATTCCTGCAATCCGTGAGGACTAGATTTTCTCATGGTAGTGTCCATCCAGCGTTGCTATGACAGCCCAGCTGATGCACTTGAGATCTCTACGGCAACCAGAATGGCATCACGTGACTGTGAAGGACAATCAACGCCAATCAATGGGACAGTGTTGGGAAGAAGAAGGATCAAATCTCAAATCGCGTCACTTTTATTCCTCTTTTGCCAAATATGTGTGTTTTCAGTTTGCTTGTTTTTGTCATTTTCTTTATGCAAACCTGTGACGAATGTCACTGTATAGGATGTACAGGGGAAACATGAATGCCTTTTCCTTTTGACTGATTTTAAACAAACTGTCGCTGTTACACTGCAAAGCAAAAGCTTTAAAAGGAAACTAATGTGAACTTCAATTTTAACATGTTACTTTAATGGGTCTTTAATTGATTTTTGTAAAGCTGTATTTTCTTTAAGAAAACACTGGATTCAGTTGTATCCATCATGTTCTGACAAATTCATTGTGCAAAATGTTTTAGGACCCACTGGAACCCGTTTTGTATGGTCGAGATCACTTACTAAAATATATCATGTCATTCATATTCATTCTTAAGAAATATGACTTAAATGTTTCCTTGTGTAAAAAAGAAAAATTATTTATCTTAATTTTATTGCTTTTGTGTTTTATTAAGAAAGATTCTTACAAAAACCTTCCTGTCTGTCTCTTTTCTGCTGGGTGTGAGCACTTTGAATGGTGCTCTGTTCCTCAATGCTGATCATTTGTCTGCTCCAGGAATAAGAAAGGCCAAAAGAATAGGGAGGCCAAAAAAACACAGGCAACACGCAGGAAGCAATTTGAAACTGTAGCTGTGGCCAATAGAAGTCGAAGAATAAGGTGGAAACTGTATCTTGGAGGGTTTTCATGAGACACTGTGAGCCGGATAAAGGCTCCTCAGGCTCCTCAGGCTGTACAGGTGGGTCAGGTATTCACAATCATAAAAACGGAACGGCACCATTAAGAGAACAAAGCTAGGCATCAGCTTTCATTCTGCACACATCTCAAAATCCACAAATCTATATATGTCTAAATGCATATCCTTGTCAAACAGAGCGTGTGTGCATTATTATAAATTCACAATCCCTTATTTCTCTGGCTTCCCTCTCTGTCCTCGTCCAGGTGTAAGCTGAGAGAAGGGGAAGAACACAGGAGATTATCCACTCATGGGTGTGGAGTTTCTGGGACAAAGTGTGCACATTTACTGCATTTTATTTGACACTTCCTGAGAGATATTCACACCTTTTTATCACACTGTAACCGGACTCTTTGTGACATGGCTTATTGCTACATTAAAGCCAAGATTGACTATTTACCTTTGACCTCAAATTACAGTCAAGGTGCCGCGTGGAACGGTGTCTGCTTAAATGTCGGCCATAAACTTCATTTTATCTCAAGCTTCTAATTGTAGCCCCTCCTCCGTTTTTCTTGCAGTTTTTTTTTTCTTTTTCACATGCTACATACTTATCTTTACTTGTCAATACAGGAAAAGTTGACTCACCTTTCCCTCTAAATAACTTTGCTAATGGGCCTTGACCATAGTCTGAAACTCATTTGAGACAAGCTCTTTGTCCCCTTGTGTGTTTGCTTTCTTTTTGTGTTGTGCAGTGCCATAGTTTCGAGTTTAGCGTGTTATTACAAAGATATGAAATAATGCCTGCCAGTCTGACCACACACCGTACCCTTTCTACTCACCGTCGGACTTTTAACATCCTCCCTGTCGGCTCCTCAATCAGCAAACGCCTTGAAAACACACAGACATAAGTGCAGTCTTTGACTCCTTATCGGCAGGTTTGCGTTGGGCTTATCTGGTTGACATTGTTAAACTACTTTACCCAGAATGCTGCAGGAGATAGGGGCACAATTGGAGCTCAGGGTTGCCCTCTGGGTTAATGAGAGAGGGCTTTCACATCCTAAGAGCAAACACGCTGCAAGGTGATTTGTGTAGAGGGTCAAGGTGTCGCGGGAAGGTGTGGCTTTTTATTGTTGCTAAATCAGGACCAAATATAAGAGCTCACATCAGCTGCATGTGTGTGGAGGTGTATCCGGTTTTATTGTATGAATAAGGAAGATAAATGTAGCGGGGCAGTTACAACAGTAAAAACTGAGAAGGCCATGCGGTTAGGGGAGTGTGCTCTCCATTTAGATATAGCCCGGGCTTGTCACACAGTGAATGAATGGCTGTCAGCTGCATGTGTGCGTTTGTGCTGGGGTGTATTCAGGTCACCCGGAGTGGGAGTAAGCAGATCAGGAGGCTTCTCTACACCACCTCATCCATCGTTCATCTGAGCCTGTGTGAGAGCCCTATCCCTGCACCGCTGTGTGTGTGTGTGACAGAGGTCCATATAACACACTCACTGCTTGTTGTGCAATGTATTCTGTGGCAACAGATGGTACGCTTACATAAATCATCATAGATTCTTGGCAACGTGGAAGCAATGTCCATGTTCTCCTACATTACAATCCTGACAAGAGTTCACTCCCATTTCATGCTTTTAGGACTTGACCATGAAATCTTAATCTCGGAAACATTGAATTTGGTTTCAGTTTTTCAAATCTTTACTATCTGTCATAACTTTTTAAAGTGCAATTTACTCACCTGCTGCTGTTGGTGGACTTTATGATGAACAGTCCAACTTTCTTCTTTACTTAAAGGAACAGGATTCATTTATTCATTCACTCACTCACGTCCTCAGGATTTCTTTTGAAAAACAAAGGCTCAATCCATTTAGAGGAATTCTTGACAAACAAAGAAAGCCTATAAAACTCCATGCCATACTGAAATCATTATTGCCAACCAGTGGATAAATTACGTGGGATGGCTTTAAGACAAATTGACAAAATATCTTTTCATTCACTATCTTGTTGAAAGTCGCCATTTCATGTAGATAAAAAATAAAAATAACAGTATAGACCTTTTTTTTAGATTGTTCATACGCAAATTCATACGCTGGGGTACCTCAAGAAGCCAATCAGTCAAAAATTTGAACCATGCTTTACTCATCAATTTCCTCACTACTCAATGCAGACGTTTACAAAAAGGGATTTTAAATCTGAGATGCCTTCAGTTGTCCATATGATCCAGGCCATCTATGACACAAAGAAGACGTATTGGTTTTGTTAGGGGAAATACGAGGAGTGTAAAGTAACACTAGAAACAATTAGCCGCTAAAAGACAATAGTGAAAGCCTCAGAAAACCTTTATCGGTCATTTTAGGACAAACTCTGCATGTAACTGCTGGTCACACTTTATTTTACATTATCCCTTAACTACACTGTATCAACCTTAAGTACAATGTAATACACTGTGTAACAAACTGTAATAACATTGTACCTCCATAATGGTTAGGGTTAGGTTACAATGTAGCTACATGTTTGTATTACATTGTACTTAATGAGGGAGATACAATGTAGTTAAGAGATAACGTAAACTAAAGTGTTACCTAACCTCTTTATCCAAGACAAAAATGCAGGAAAAAGCCCCATAATTTGTGGCATTCATTCACACAGTTGTATATATGCTCCTCTGAGACAACATGGTGGTTATCACTGAATCCGGTATTCGATAGTTGGAATAGTAGAGGCGTCTTTGGCCAGTCTGAATAGGTCAAACACGCTGTAAAGTCTTAGTGGACACAGCAACGGGAGCTACAGACATCCGATAGCTTCTGCAGTGAGGAGCGAGCGTGTGAGATTCATGATCTGGACGCAAGCTGGAATTTATATGTGGATGTGTGAGAAGGAGAGAAAGGTGATGACGAGTGACTGGCAACGAGGCTAAGTCTACCCCAACAACAGCAGCGGGAAAGATATCCACTATATTCTGAATTTAGAAAAAACAAGAAGCTAAACGGTGCTAATTTATATGCAGATGTGGGAAGAGTTGACAAACATTTTAAACAAGTCATGGTATTGTTACCTTATCTTAACTCAAGTAAAAGTAAAAACTACTCAAGTGCAACTGTGTGAATGTTACATCAGTTCCATTTTTAATTTTGTTATATTTAGACAAAAATATCTAAAATGAAATAATGATAATAATTTTCAAAAAATAAAGTAAAAAAATAACATTTTAACAGATTATGGTACGTAAAACTAGATGTAAACATATAATTGTGTCTCTTTTTCATAAAGCTATATGCCTACTTATATAACATAGCCTACACCTGTCGGAGTGCTTTCTCGAGTTCCAAAATAGTTTGAAATTAAAATAGTATTAAGTAAAAGTAAAAAGTGTGCTGCATTAAAACTACTTTTCAAGTTCAATTGATTCAAAAACGTAGACAAGTAAATGTAACCCATCTCTGCTTGGTCTTACCTCCCAGTGTCGCTGTCATAGACCCTGCAGTGGTCATCAAAATACCTGTAACCCTACACCTGTCTAGACTTTAATTTGTACTGTAAATTAACATGAAACTTGAACCATGTTACTAAGGTCCCAAGAGGCAGCAGGCCATCTTTATTACTTCAACTTTCTCCTATATGTAGCAACAACCAAAAAACCTAAATATATATTTTTAAAAAATGCTAACAAAACAACTACTTAGCTAACATGATTTACATTATATTTAGTCAAATAAAAACTTCCTGACCACTGTTATTGCTAAATGTCAAGCTAAATTATGCTTGAGCTAATTCTAGTGACAGCGGATACAAGAGGCTCAGTTGTTGATAGCAATGAACTAACGGCTAGTTCTTCTGCTAATGTTAAAACGGCCCCAATAAGCACCGGAACAAAACTGAACTTAGCCATTCAGGAAGAAATATCCCAGACATCCTGACTCTACTCCGGACTTTGGAATGACAGCTAGCTGGACGGAATAGCGAGTGAATGGGCCAATGCTAGCTGCTTGGGATGCTAAGTTTATTAGCTATGAGTAACTTGAATTAGTTGGACACACCATGGTTAGCTGCTATGGCGGAATTTTCCACGTCATTCTGTTTTAAAGCAATACTAGTTTTAATATAGATTGTAAATGTCTCTAATATAACAGTGACAAAATTTAAAGCAAAATTTATGTTTTCAAGAACGGCTAGTAACTCATGGTGGCCCGGATATAGGCCTATATTCTGGATGTTTGATTTTTAGCGTATTTTTTTATAGCAAATAAAAAGAACGGCAATTGGAACACTAAGAAAAGTAAAAATCAAAATTTGAGTCCCCTGAAAAAAGATTAAGAAAGCCCGGTCTACCTCATATTCTTGGTCTAAACTTTTCTGCTGGTCCCTAAAGCTGACAATTCATCAACTGACAGCGATCCTCCGAGATTAGGATGCTGCGCTGAGTGAAGAGAGTCAAGCGAACAACGTGAAGAATAAAATCAATGACACCATTAAGCTTCCTATAAATCAGACAACAGAAATCAGGACGGACTGCAACCGGAAATCCAGCTTATATTTTGCTGCTCTTTTGTTAGCCTCAATGAGCAGTGCAACAGAGCGGGATTATACGCGGATTACACTAAAGTTGTTTGTGCTACACTGTAAAATCCAATTGTGCACTTAACTGAATGAAGCTATGTGTACTCAATTCTGGTAAATACTGTAGGTAATTTATCTGAAATGTCTTAAATTAACTCAAATTAATACATGTGAAGAAATATTTTTTTTTATGTTTTGAAACAGTAATTTGTGAACACTGAGTTGTATAGATTTTTATACATTTTACATTTTGGTAATATCTTCTGTATAGTGTCTGGAAAAGCTTTAAGTTTAAGTTTTTTAAATAATTATGCCTCATATAAATCACCTTTCTAAGTTCTTTTGCAATTGTGTAAACACTATTGGTTATACTGTATTTATTTCTTTGTCTTTTTTCAGTGGTTTAAAATTTCGATTTTTCATAATTATCGAGACCCATGTCAGCCAAAAATCTGGTTTAGCACTATGTAATTTTTATGTCTTGTAATGAGTTTGGTATTTCTTTGGTATTTTAATTAATCTGTAAATTAACTTAATACAGTAGGCTATAACCAATAGTAAAGTGTTATCCAGTTTAAACAATTGCAAAAGAACTTAGAAACGTGATTTGTAGAAAGCATAATTAAAAAAAAAAAAACTACAATACAACCTGCACTTAAGTAGCCTTTCCAGACAAAATACAAAACAATTTACTCAAACTCAAAAATTGGAGTTAAAAAGTATTAATAATTTGAGATTATCAGTTCCCCCAATACATTTGCATTGAATTTACTTGACTTCCCCATGTTTTGCAGTGACAGCCATAGGTGTTTGAATGAGGCTGCAGATTTCCGTGTGTGTACTGTGTACCTCTGGCAGCTGCCTCTCTTCCCGGAGAGCTCTTGGCAGTGTGTCTTTACTGTAACTGTTCCCACATGTCGGCACAGCCTGGCACAGCGAGGGCACGCTCCTCCGCTGCCAAGGGTCTGCGTGTGTGCTTTTCCTGCTCCGTTTGTGAGTTAATAAATGACGTTTGTGAATATTTCGAGCGTTCCACTGAAGAGCGTGTATGTACAAGTGTGTGTGGCCTGACCGCAAATTAACTCCTCTCTCTGGAAGAAAGTTGTAGAAAAATAATGTAGTAGCTATACGTAATTGTCGTGGGTTAATGTGGTTTCCTTCGTCAAATGGCCACTATAGAGAAACGCTAGCTTTGTTGATACTAATGGTGTTTACCTGTAGCGCTAAATGCAGAACTCAGCTGAGATGCAACAAGGTCAACACATTATTTAGCTGGGAATTGTGTCCCCAGACAGCACATAAATGTTTCATAAGCTACAGCAGTCAAGCTCTGTCTTGTAAATGTTTGTGACATGAGAGGCCAAAACAACCAACAAAATATGCTATGTCCTGCAGATGTAGTTGTTGTGTTAACAAAATAAAGAAATTCAAATGTCCCTGTCAATCTGCGTGTGGAAAACTGGCAGCCCATTCAACGCAAAAAATTAGTTTGTCTTGTTTTAAACACCAAACCATGTGTACCCAGACATATAGTCCCTACTTGTACCTTGGTCAGACTTGATTAAAGGCATCCCACATAAGTTTTGTCCTCTAGATGGCGATAATGGCTATTGTTTAAACTAAATCAAACATGGCTACCACCATTGTACGTCATAACAATTGATAGTGTATGTAGTGTGATTTTCCAATAGTTTTTAGTGTTACATTTTGCTCATAGTCAAATATTTTCAATTTCTCAACACAACAATGTAGCAACAGTACACACTAGACAAATGGCTATAATGCGACTGTCAATAAATAAGCCCAAATAATCGCAACCCGCACCTACCATTTATTTTTCAAGTTGCTTATAACAAGTGGACTTGGCAACTGTGATTTCAAGCATAGAAGAGGCTATTGAAACTATTCCCAACATATCTCTGAAATGCATGCATCAAACTCCCTTATTCATTTGACAAACATGCGAAAACAAATACCAGGATTCGGATGTAAACACGTTTCGAAACTGGACCAGACTTAAAGCGTTGTATTGGACTCTGCAGCCTGTCTCCAGCCTGTTAACAGTCGATGTGTGATTTCTAGCTGTACATTTGCCTCCATCTATACAGTGTGGCCTGTATACGTGTATGTTCTGGCAGGCTCCTGTGTGTTATTCGGGTCACGTTTCTATTGGCTCAAAGAGAACGTTTTATATATAATCGTTCCTTCATCTTTAGCCTAGGTGTGTGTGTTTTTGCATACTTCGGCTTCTAATGTGTGTGTGTGTGTCTGCGTGTGTGTCCAATCCTTAGTCATGGATTTCATCTCTCGCTGCTTGTGTGTGTATGTATGTGCGTGTGTATGTATGTGTTGATGTGTGCTTCTTCACTCTTTCATCTCATCAAGCGTTCATCACTCCAACCTTCATCAATCACACCATCACGCGCATCACTCATCGGCGAGGCCCGTTCTTTCAGAGGATAAGATCTGGCGGTCCACAGTCCCTCTCTGTGTGCGCACAATGAGAAGGAATGTGATCAGAGTCAGTTTGGTGCTGGCGTAGTGGGGGGCCTCCGCGTCGCACCTACAAACTGTACACTACAAAAAAAAGTGGAATATCAAGTTTAATTATTAAGCTTGACTACGCTGAAAAAAAAGTAAAATGGTGATCTGTTTAGAAGTTGTGCTGTAATCATTCACAGTAAATCTTTTGTTGTGTCAGTGAACTTAATCAGTCTAACTAAATTGATGTGCATTCGGCTATTTCACACTTCGAGATGCTGTATTTTTTCCATTAGCTCATTGCAACAAAAACATTTCAGCTTTAATCCACACTCACATACTAGATTATATTTGGTATTTTTAAATTGTATATGAAATTGTCCATGGAGGTTGAATTCACATATTTCTAGTTGGACTGATTTACATAAGGAAACTGAGACAATGACAAAAGATTTCTTGAGTGAATGTCACACTTTGTCAGTGTTGAGTCTTTTTTTGTGTCATTGGTGAACATTTTGTGATGCTTTAGGGAAACTAGAACAATAAATCAAGTCAAGATTAAAGGTGTTGTCCTACGTTTCTCAAAAAGTTTGAAAAAAAAAATCTGTACTTTAGTCCATTCCCTAGCCTTTACAGCATCAGATCAGACTTTGTGGGTTTTGACCAATAGAAGTCAAGTTTCACTTTAGTCCCTCCCCTGTCCTCTACACACTACCGACAACCTTAACATCATAGATCAGGGTCAGATAGTCAATAATTAAGCTTTTCTCATTTTAGGAGACCTCCACAGTATTATTACTCAGAATACAATCATTTAATCTACATCGACAGTATTTTGCAGTGAGGCTCGGTGGGGGGCCTGGGCGTCGCACCTACAGTCTGTATTATTCCTCACTGTGGGTCCACATACATACACGCTGTTTCCATGGTGACAGATAGGCAGCCATGCAGAATGAGTCCATGGTCTCTTGGGACATCTCCTTTGTCCACCTCCCCATCGCTCTCCTTTAGTGATGACAAGATGTCTCCTCTCTGTCTGTCTGTCCATTCGGCCTCTTATTATTCATAATGCACGGCTTCAGTTCATAAGCTAAATTTCATCTGCTCCCTGTGTATAGCGTAGCACAAGCGCTCTTTGTTCTAAAAGTCTTTCCCAGAGATTTACCAACAGCAAAGATGCAAAAAGGAGTGAATCAATTTGTAACAAACAAGATGTCAAGGTTTATTTTTGGCAAGGTTATAAAAATGTACCAGAAGATTGTTTATGATATTTCAGGTAAGTTGGTCCAATATGGCAGCACGCTAATAATCGCAATGGCTCAGGATTAGCCAAACTGATCAGGCTGCATAATTCCATTGTATGTAGGCCTAATTTATTTGAATAATGACAATAAAGGCAATGTATGTATGTATTTATTTTTAAAGGGAGGACACTGGTAAACAAAGGAGGTTTCTATTGGCTGGCTAGTCTCTGATACTTGTAACCATATGAATCACTGCCATATGAAAATCAATAGTGCAAGTTTGTTTGATACACGATACCCAGAAAAATAGTATAAAAATAAAGAAATAAACCATGGAAAAAGGCAAGGCAAGTTTATTTGTATAGCACAATTCATACACAGGGCAATTCAAAGTGCTTTACAGAAATAAGAGACAAGTTAAAAGTCCAATTAAAACACAAGAACAATCAATCAAATTTTAAAAAGAGGCAAAGATCTACTTCCAATAATAAAGAACTTTTTGCTGTTGCAGTGGGTGATTGGTGTTTAGATACTTCCTGATTTGTGTGAGACTGTAATAGAGGGTCGGGAAGGAGAGGTATTAGGAAATTAGGAAAGGGGAGTGTATCATTCAAACTGAATTTTCACATCACTTTTACAGTCACAAAATCAGGTAGTGCAGCTTTAAAAGTCCAATTATAACACAATAACAATCAATAAAAATTAAAAAAGAGCCAATAATAAAGAACTATTTGCTGTTGTAATGGCACCCTACACCCTCCCTGAATTTTAGGCTATATACTTTTTATTTTTAAAAAAAGGCAAAATAGTGAGGCTCAGCACATTAAAACATTATAATTGTGTTTCTATGTTATAAATCTACAGTAGTTCATCAAAAGTCAGAGTGCATTATTTAATTTTCTGTATAACGATCAAATTCATCAACATTGAACCTAAAAACCTAGGTGAAACACTGGTGAGGGTTGGAGTTAGGGGAAGCGTGACTGAGGGAGTTTTAGTGAAATGCAGCTTTAAGTGTGTTTGAACAAA
>JAVQKG010192249.1:0-11243 GCA_036025885.1 Hypseleotris bucephala
ACTGTGGCCTTGAAAAACACCATAAAGAGCATCCCAATCTTGTGATATCATCATGTTTGGATAGTGGCTGAGCTATTAACCTGTTGTTTCAGGCAGGGCCATAACACAGTATCACTAAGTGAAGTCTGGAGGTCCTCCCAGTGTTATTTAGAGTTCTCCTCAGGAAAGAAACATTGGTATCTGCAAATGAGTGATTGAATGTCAACGGATGTCTGCTTGTGATTGTTTATGTTACCGATTGGCCAATAGCCCATAGAAGCCTGGATAGGATACTATGATGAATGATTACTTTTAGCAATTCTCAATAATGGCCTCTCAAGCCTTGATCAAGATCAATTGGATATCATGGTCAATAAATCAAGAAGGAAAATAATAAAAAAGCAGTCAGACACAGGAATGAGAAGCAGACCCAGGTGGTCAAGGGAATATACTGAAATACTGTATATGTCAATGATGACCTTAAGAATCGGACATGACAAGTAGAAGATGATTATTTGATGTGAAAGCTGTCATCTTTCTGTCAGTAGCACCACAACTCAAAATGTAAAAAATATATGGACTGACTATATTTGCTGAACACTGGTCTTTATCTAAACATGATACTATGAACAATCGCCATACAATAGATGAAAATATTGCTTTATTGTAATTTTACATTAAAGCAACAACAGTAATATAGTCTCAATGCTGTTTATTTGCTCATAATAAAATGGTGCATATTCACAGGAACATAATTCTGTATCTAGTAATACTATGATCCAGTAGGTCAAATATTCCCAACATTTGAATATCTTGGGTTTAGCCTTCCTCGCTGTACAGACTTTTACCAACTCCCTCACAGCAGAAACAGACTCACACCATAAAAAATACGATTAGACTGAACTATTTGTACAAACACCGAGGGCATCCCGGGAAAGCGGTACCAGCGCTGATCCCTCTGTCAGAATCACTGCTAAAAATAAACTTCAGAGGCTGTGGGCCACTAGACAACAATAGGACTCAGGAAACTGTGGGGGAGAGGAAGGTAATGGAGGATGAGCTGGAGGAAGACAAGATGGCAACAAGACACAAGATCAGAAAGAGGAGCAGTCAAGATGGTCAAAAAAAAGTCAACAAGGAGTGGGATGTAGGGGAATTTCTGCTAGGAGGAAAGAGTAAATCTCAAAACTAGAATGTATTTTCAGAGTTTTTGTTGTCAATAGGGGTTGCACAGTGGCTCACATTCTCTGGTCTGCATATTCTCCTCATGTTAGCGCGGGTTCTCCATGTGAACCCGCAGAAACAAGTGTCATGTTTCTGTCCACCAGCCAGTCTATGGGTCATTCTAACTTTCCATTAGTGAAGTATTAAGTGTTATCTGTCTCTGTGTCAGCCCTGCAAATAACCAACCACTATACAGAGTCTACCCCACCTAAAGCCCATAGCTGCTCATGAGTTAGGGTCCAGGCACCTATGACAATAAATGCAAAGTAACAGTAAGCGGAAGAACAGTGAATGCTATATATCATGAAATACCACTGTTAGGCTATTTTGAACGAGTTTATTGCACTATTGTTGTTGTGTCTGGAATTTCCTGAAATTCCTTATCGGCCATTTTGGAAACACTGGTGTAGGTATGAGCTGCTGCTGCTGTACTCATTACATAAATTATTTTCTCCTTAATTGTGGTGCAAGAAGCCACCCCAGACTCTGGCCAATGTTTTGGATTGCTTTGTACTCTCTGAAATTTTGTATTCATGACAAATTAAAGTGATTAGCCTGGTGTAGTGCAATAATTAAAG
Source organism: Hypseleotris bucephala (assembly GCA_036025885.1). Lineage (NCBI taxonomy): Eukaryota > Metazoa > Chordata > Actinopteri > Gobiiformes > Eleotridae > Hypseleotris > Hypseleotris bucephala. Next base: position 1,782 of record JAVQKG010192249.1, read on the forward strand.
GTCAGCTTCTGTTCCTGAGACATGAAAAGCCCACTGCTGTCTGGACACAGGCTTAGAACCAGTACTTTGTTGACCATTTTAATTTTGTGTTTCTTTTTTTAAAGGTTCTTCTTGTGTTACCGTGGGTTCTCTCTGGGTACTCTCCTCCCACACTCCAAAGACAAGCACGTATTTAATGAACTAATAACTATAAATTGCCACTAGTGAATGAATGTTTGTTAGTGTTTGTCTCCGTGTCAACCTGACCTGACTAACTGGTCATTACCATAAGTGACCCATAATTAGTGAGACATAGACTCAAGTCACCTGCAATGTATGTGCAAAATAGCAAATTACTGTATAGGTCATGGGAGGCAAACCTTAGAATAGCACTGAATACATCTTTGCTCTTGTCTGTACACCATTTTCTATAGACACACAGCTGATTGTGTTATGGCTTGGAAAAGTGCGATGACAAAGATTCAAAGGTAATCTAAGGATATTTGACTGTGGCGCGTAATTTGTGCTTCCAGGGCTGCTGCTGCTGTTGTTATAACGATTTCCTTTTAGAAATAGAAAGTTTCAACCTCCCACACAAAAAGGCTCTAAAAATATAAGTGCTCATGGCCAGATCTGATATAACGAGCATGTTTACTAGTATAGGCCTCTGTAACTAGCCTCTGTCAAAATACTGTGAAGGTATATGGAACTACTGTAAAAAATAGCACTGGTGAAGACAGTTAGCCTGCACAATTTTAAAACGGCAACAGCTTTGTTTACAATGACAATATTGACAGTATAAGTCAAGGCTTTGCTTAACCATAGACAGAAAAGGTTTATTTAATGATATGAAGAAAGCCTTTAAACTCACTCCTTAAAAACAGGGGCCAATACTTGCTAGGAATTAAATCTGTACTAAAATCATTGGAATATATATTTATTTAGTTTTTTGGTGATAAGATGAAGCTAAAATATAATTGTATAGTAATAATTGAGTTTCTTTCTGTATTAATATGGTGGTTTCTGATATTCCAAAAAATGGATGAATTGGGCATAGCAGCAGCAACAATTCTGGTCTAAAATCTGGTTCAGCAGTAGCGTTTCTCCTGGGATGAGACATTTGCCTGTTGGACGTCCCTTTGCCAAATCCTATGCTGCCTGAATCTGTCCCATTACAGATGGCTGCTCCGTACGACACAGGTCCCGTATCTCAACTCCACTCCTAGGTCCCCTCACATTTTCCACCAACATCTCGCTGTTAAAGCCATTAGGACATTATGTATTCATGAAAATTCAGTGCCACAAAAGCAGCTCTTCTTTATTCATGACTGTTGTAAACACTGGCGACAGGACTCGGAGGCCCGGTGAACAAAGCAGGTGAGGATAAGGGAGTCGACCTGAACACAGACAGACACAGCAGTACCTCACACCATACAGCATGTCCCAGAAGTCACACTGGGATCTGGCAGGACATGGAGGGATACATACACTCCACCCTGAAGAATATGTCATTAGGCTAAAATTCATCCAGGATACAAATATATGTGTTGGAGAAAGAATCGGGGTAAATAGAATACATAAAAAGGTAGGTTTGCTTTTGAAGTTTAAAATAGGCTTGTTGAATAACAGGTGTAGTCTGTAAATTTCGTAAAATATAAATAAATGTTAGGGGAAAAAAAGTTGTATCTGACCCTCTTGTATGATGTCAGTAGGTAATCTGTCATAATTATTATTATTTGACTTTAGTCCCTCCCCTGGCCTCTAAAGCAACATCTGATCAGACTTTGTGGGATACAACTTTGACCAATAGTAGTCATGTTTTACTTTAGTCCCTCCCCTGGCCTTTTACAACATTATCAAAGGATACCACTTTGACCAATAGTAGTAGAACATTAGTAATGTTATTTTTGGTGAATCCATGTTTTGAGGACTGACATCTGATATAGTTTTACCACTCTCTTTTTTTTTTTTTTGTTTATCAATTTATCTATTGGTTAATCTCAAAAAATATTTAACCTAAACCCATCCAAACTCCGTTCTGCCTGAAACAAAAGATGGCAAGAGAAGGTACAGTTTTATTCCATTCATTAATAAGCAATAAATAAAACATTGCCTTTTCTTTTGAACAGTGTTGTCGGAGTTGCTTTTGCAGTAAACTTAACTCAGGAGGCTTAACCGTACTCAGTTCAGATCTGTGCAAATCTCACCACTGCTGTGTCATATTTATTTTAGCTGCCTTGTAGATACAGAGAAAGAACTGGGGCCGACTGCTGCTCAATAATAGATAACCACAAAAAAGAAGGGATTGCTCAGTATTCCTCGTTTCCTGGGGAGACTTCTGCAAGGGACTGGGACGCTAAAAGACACTAAGATGGAGGAGAGAAAGTCCAAAAAGCAAAACGCCTTACACCAGCGGACTACTGTTGAAGAAACCCAATCAGTTATTCAGGCTTGTGGATACAGTGGGAGGGGGATGGGGTTGTCTGAGGATGACTCATAAAGTGCCATGTACACAAAGACGGAGTTTTACAATCTAAAGCACTTTTTACTTTGACCTCTTTTTGTCAGCCTGAGATGAAGTCATGGCCCTAGCCCCCTCCTCACATGTCTGTCCAGATGCAGAATGACACATTATCCTCATCTGACCTGCTTCACTTAACTATGACTAATGGCACAAAATGGAGCTCCTGGAAGAATGTACTCTGAAAAAACATATGCCGTTTAAGATTTTTGGTAGCTCTTCATAAAAGCACACCATTAAGGGGTGAAAAAGAATTATTCTGTGATTAATGCTTGGCTAACCCTTAACTAATGCTTAATAGTATACAGTTAGTACATAGTGTTACCAGGGTTGAACATTTATTTTTATTTGTTTATTTGGAAGGACAATGCACATCGATGAATGGTTTGTATGGAGTCACACAAATTGATGTAAATATGCCGGATTTTGCACAGTGCTTGGTAAGGTGATACCCAGGATAGTGTTATTTAAATGTTTTACTAGCCACAATTTAAATGTAAAAAAGTTGTTTCATGAGTAGAGTTTGATAAGACAATTAAATATATTACAATTCTATTGACAACAGCTTCTGAAAATGTGCTACACATAATGTATTTTATCATTATCCTAAAGAAAAAAAGACATAACAAAAGATAGTGAAGAAAGTTGGACTAAATGTGTTAAAAGTCAAATTTTATATTTGCCAGCGTTTATCTAGTTGGCTAGTGTTAATTTTAAGTCTGGAGTGTAACCATTTTTTTTCAAAAGCAATAAAAAATCCTTAAATGTTTCCTTTCTCTCTTTAAAGAACATAACTGTGGTGCATGTGTGTTATAAGTGGTATACCATCTGTCTGGTGGTCTCTTGCTGCCCGTGCCTCACATTAGCAGGATGTCTCACCTGACTTGACCTCTCATGGTGTCACGCACATATGCCACTGCACTGCACTAACCCCTAATGTGGCTGCTTGAATAGACTGAAGTGTGCTTTGTTAGGCAAATGTACCCCCAGCAATATAAATATGCTCTATCAATCATAGACAATGTCTTGTGGTGTTGTAATTTGAGCTTTTTATTGTTATTATGGGAATTTGACTATATTTCGACAAAAAACAAAACATTGGACAGTCATCTGTATCTGTGGTATTGATGCCCTGTTATCCCTGTAAGAATGGAGAAAAAATAGGGCTAAGTATGGACCTGTTTGTACCAGAGCAGTCTTGACAAAATTGACACATAAAATTCTGCTTTTTAATAGGATCGGAACTAGAGCTACACTTTATTGACCTTATTCAGCATGTTGGAGTTGCAGTTAAGTACATAGTCTTTAATTGACTGCATACTAACATTAACACATGAAGACAAGAAATCAGGGAGAAGGAAGGGAGTGACATTTGGCAAACTTGCGATGCCATTTCAAGCATTTCAAGCTCTGGATATAGGCTGCATGCTCTACCAACTGAGCTGAACCTTGGAGATTTATTTTCACTTCAATCAGTTCTAGTGAAAGAGTTTCCTCACTGAGACTGAAGGGCATCCTCAGGAGAGTCTAGGTGCTGAGGTGTCATCTGTGAAGAAGCTGATGTAATATGTTTTGATCTGACCACTATGTAAGATGTAAGATATGGTACAAATAGGGCCTTGAGGAAAACCTATACTGAACTGAAACATCTGGGGACAAACTGCTGTCTGAGTGAGAAAGGAGGTGAGGTTTAGATATTTGGAAATGTTAGAAAATGGGTCAGTGGTTAAAGTCATCTTAATGTCAAAACCACAGCAACAAAAGGGTCTTTGAAGATTCAGGTCAGGCAAATCATTACTTTATAAAATTTAAAGAACTAGTACCTATCACCTATCATGAAAAATGTACATAAAATATATAGAAAAGGCAAGAAATATTCCCAACTGAACCAGCTGTGAGTGAACTATATTTAAGTTAATAAGCCATCATTTTATGGTAATTTGATTTCACTGACATTTAGTGACAGTTAGCAGGTTCATGTAAATTTTTCTCCTGATGTATCCATGGAGCGTATGCATTTTCAATAGATGTATGAAGATGAATTTGTGGGGTACTTACTGCTTTAAATAACAGCCTGCATCCGACTAAACAGTTTCCTAACGATTTCATATTTTAAGGTTTTGTTGATGTTATTGTTTAGATGCTCTAAGTAGGAAAACATTGTCTACCATCAGGTAGCAACCATGAAAAATTAAAATTTTACAAAAAGTAACACCTGCTTTCACAAATGACTAATGAGATTTCTTGATATAAAACCTCAACTCTTTATGGAGCTTTTATGACTTTTTTATTACTTTTTACGAAGCAGTTGTCTTCCCTCATTTACTAAAAGATTTATGCTTATGAGCGGTGATTTAGCCTTAATAATGTCTCTAGTGGATACAGAGTTTTTGGAGTGGACCAACCTTAGATGACCCTTTATAAATATGTATTATCCATGGAGTATCTTCAACATTTTTAGACACTTTTAGACACAGTAAAAATAAATTAATTATCAAATATTAGTAGGCTGTGTATGTAAGAAATACTGAATAAAAAAAATAAAAAAAAAAGTTTTGTTTTAAGTTCCCAACCCCACACGAATCCCAGTTCTAAGGTACAAGTAATATATTAATGTGGTGTTTGATTAATTGTTCGAATAAACGCTGCAGCCAATCATCTTAAAGCAAATAGTAACATTTTTATGTGTTTTACAATTATTCAAATCTAAAATAATAGCCAGTTTGGAAGATGCTCAGTTCGATTGGTCATCTTTATTGACAAACAGTGCATTGTAAAGATTGAGAAAATCCACAGCTACAAACTCACGCACACAACATACAAACATTTCACTGTACAGGACACTCGACACACACATCGCCATAGTAACCAGACACACACATCCTCACACAGAGATGTACAGGCCTCTTATATTCACAATATATTACAATCTTATAATACATTACAGTGGGATGCTCGGACTATGAGCTGAACACCGAGAACAGTAGTAAACAAGCTGTTTATCTTTTAAGAGAAAAAACATACATACATTTAAAAGTATGGCAAGCAATAGGAACAAAATAAATAAATAAATACAAAATACATTATGTGCATGTCCTTAAACACTGGCAAAGAAATATCAGTTCAAACCTTTCAAAATGTATAAAGTAAACAGTCCATATTCTGGCAAAGAGAGAGCCTTCACTGGGATAAAAGCTCCTTTGCCTGACCTACAAAGACAAAGAGCATGTGGCATTGTGTCTTTTCCGCAAATGTAACACTTAGCAATGCATCCTCAGATGATGCAAGTTCAAAGTGTTGTTTGTGAAGAAAGTGCATTGAGAAAAAAAAAAAAACTGGGTGATTGCTCGCCTTGAAGCTGTCTAATGAAAAGGGAGACAGCACAGTGGAAGAAGACTCACTTGTGCGCAAAGGTTGTGTTGATTTAAACCAGGGCTGGAAAGACACACAAAAAATAGGTCCCAAAACGCACACAAAACACAGTAATCTTCACACACCAAACCTCACTTTTATTCAAACACCAACCTCGCCTCTTGGGCCTTTTTTCTTTGTCTTTTCTCCTTCTCTACCCCCTTTGCCCCTGTCCATTACATATTCTCTTTTAGTTTCTGTGCTTTTCATAACTCCAATCTCTCATCTCCAACCCCACCTACAGCCTCCACACAGCAGAGCAACAGGAGACTGGCTTCCCCAGGGTAAGGGCAATTAAAAGATAATCCAATCCATAAATCTTAATCTTGAATATCTGATGTCAGTAGTATTTTTGTGCTATTTTCCCCCAAATTTACATTTTTTGTGCATTCAACAACACAATGTATACAGATTAAGCAAAACATCATGGTTTGCTTGCCTAATATGCAATCCTAAACTCAAACACTCTGCACTCTGTATCCTGAAACCCTTTTTATCAGTTTAGAAAATGGTCTAGAAAATCGCTAACTCTTTTTTAATAAAAACAAATCCCTTACTAGTCCACGGGTTACTGAAAATAAAAATGCATAAATAAAAAGTGCTTTATCTGACCGTGTTCTAAGGTCTAAAGTAGGTAATTTGTCATAATCAATATTTTACTTCAGCCCCCCCCCCCATGGCTTCTATTGCAACATCAGACCGGACTTAGTGGGTTACATTTTTGACAAATAGTAATCGAGTTCTACTTTGAGCCCTCCCATGGCCTCTATAGACAACAGACAACCTAATTTATATCATAGAACAGTGTCAATTTAAAGCACTTTATATTTTTACCTTGTTACGGACATACAGACTTCATCGTTAATGTTGGAATTTCAAGCGGTCATGTTTTAGTATACATCAAGTTGAGCCAGTAAACATAAATATTGCAATGTAAATGATAAAATCCCTTTAAGATGCTATAGCAAAATGACTCTTGTGATCCACTACACTTGTGAGTAGAGAACCAAGTCAGTATATCCATAAAAGAAGGACTGGAAATTGACAGTAATCCATAGTCCAATAAAACAGGCCTTAAATCACTGGAGCTCTTGAAAAGGGGCATGACAGGGCCAGCGACAGGATATTTATGATAAGCTTTAATACTCTCGGAGCAAGTTCTTTCCCATTTCACTCTTCACTAATTTCACAATCAGTTAATTTTACACCAGAACTGTTCGGTTTACTCTGGTGCCAAAATGACAAACCACTGACAACCGCACAATGTAAGAGGAAGTTGTGCAATTAATCTTAGGGACAATGGGGAAAATAATGAGATTTCGAATAAAAAAAGGTTAAAGGACCCATAGTCGTCAGGGAAATTTTTGTGTGTTAGGATAGTCTAAGCTTAATTGCCTTAAATTGTGTATCTTTTGTATTAGTGGCTTTAGTGACATGGTTCACCTTGAATGGGAAGTATCTAAGTGGATTTACTTTTTATTCAACTAATAATATAAAAATGTATTTTCAACTAAAATATCACATTGTTTTGGATTTTGTATTACCCTGTACAATAATATCCCACTTAATGCATTTGTAGTGCACACTATAAATTAATGTTCCTGAGAAGTCCTCTCTTTGTGCTTGAACCAACAATAATAGTTTTCAAATATACAGTAGTATGGCAATTTATTATCAAAACAATATACTGTACATGTGTGCGATATGTTTTGTGCGTAAAATTGAAATGCCACACATGCACCTATTCGTTGTCTGTATACACATAAGTATAGTTATTTATGCTTAGTACAATTTTGGAAAATACTAAAACATAAAATGAATACTGCCATCATAATTATCCAATCTAAAATCTAATCTAAAATCTGGTGTTTGGATGATTGCATATAGTTGCCTTGAACAAAGCCTTAATGTACCAGCTTTCTGCTACCCCCAAACCATCTACAATCAAAGCAGAGTGAGAAAACTGTCAAAAAGATTATTGCTTGGCAGAAGATTTGTGTACATGTCAGTAACAGTAATCAGTATGTGTAAAACTAATGTAGACATCCTGTACAAATCCAACTAAGTTCACCACTCATTGTTTTTACACACTTGTAAGTAATTACTTTTTAATAATAAATTACCAACATAGAGCAGTCCATTTTCACCTTCATTGTCTTTTCACAAACACTGACATAGTAACTTGAAACGCTGACATCAGCTCACACTAACCTTGTTAAACACCAGAAGAAAAAAAGAAAAATCAAGCATATATATAGACACCACACTGGCTCCATGTTACATAATGTATTGAGATGCCTGGCCGGGCTGATAGCTTTCATTTCTTCAGCTTATTTTTTTTTAAGATGCATTCAATATCAGCTTTTGGGCTCACTTGTCTCACTCGATATTAAGCCCCAAAGCCATCACTGCAACAGTTTCCAGAGGCATCTATTTACAACGAATTATGCCTCTGAATCACTGACTGAAGCTCCCAGTTGATCTCAATATGTCCTGATAAAATGTTCAATAAGCTATTGTTGCCGGGGCAACTAATGCAATTGTAGTCGAGGCTGCGGAAAATGGTTTGGTCAAGAGTGAAATGTTTGGAGGTTTAAAAAACAATTGTGGTTCAATGTCATCACTTTCACCAAGACAGACTGGGAATGCTGTATCTTAAAGAGGCCCTATGAGCTGAAAATATTTGGGTTTTGTCTTTTCATGTAGATACCAAGATGGTGTTGATTCACTACCTGCCACTAATTGAAGAACTTAACACATTTCAGTGTGGCTTTCTAATGCAATTGTGGTAAAGCTACAATGGTTTGAGTTCATTTTTAGAGTAAAGCAATTGTAGTTCTATGTCTTTAGGATGTGAGACAAACATTATACTCAAAACATGTTAAAATTGCTAGATAAGCAGTAGAAGCAGAGGGGGGTGCTACCATTAGGCAAAACTAGGTAGCTGCTTCGATCTCTAAGCTTTCAGGGCCCCATAAATGAAAGCTCGCATTACAAAGCCAGTTTTGTGTTTTCTCTGTATGGATAAACCAGTGGTTAAGGAATCTTCAGGTAGGACTTGATAAAGAACCAAATACAGAGGCCCCCCAACCCATGTTTGCTCTGAGCCCCCAAATCGCCAAATCTGCCATTGGGTATAAAAGGTATGCTAAAATGACATAAAGCAGATGAGACATAACCCTCACCCAAGCCTTTACAGTTAAACATTATGAGAGAGAGTGATGTGAGTGACAGACCCAGAGGTTGAAGCCAGAGTGGGCCGTTGTTGTTTCACAGCTGGTATCTGCCTTGATAAAAGAGCTCCTCCAGCAGTGAGCCCTAAAGCCAAATCAGGACCATGCTTTAAAGTGAGGACAGAGAACAGCATATTTTAATCTCAAAACATGACACTTACTACTATGCCTCTTTCAAGCTTTTTGAATTAATTCTTGTCAATGTCTAGGTCACTTCTATGATTGGAAAAAATCTTTCTTTTGGGGACTGTTTTTGAAAAAGCTTAGATAATGTGCGTGCTCCTTTAAGGCATTCTTTCCTCCTGCAAGAGAAGAAAG
>JAVQKG010192257.1:0-11868 GCA_036025885.1 Hypseleotris bucephala
ATCAATGAAATTAATAATACTTTTTTTATCTAAAGAAATTTGTATAGTATGTATTTTCTTAATTGACTTCTCAGAATGCACCAAAACGTTTACTTTTGAGTTAAAATCTAAAAAATTTACTGGGGGGGTGGGGTGCCCCCGGTGCCCCCAGACCCCCCAACAGGTGTCAGTGAAGGGTATAGTGCCCCAGCAGTGCCCCAGAACTGCTTTGGGTCTACCAATGCCCCTGGGAATGACACAAGAAACAATAGATTTGATTTGGTGATTTAGTGATCAGGAACACCATCTGGATCTAGGATTTTGGCACACCCAATTTTTCTGAGGCACATCCAAAATCTAATTTCTGGCTACGCCACTGCTACAGGATAAGGGAATACGTGTGATATTTGATGACCAGGTTGAATATTGCAAAACTGATCTTATTAAATGTTTTGATGCAAATTCTGCAGAAAGACTTCCTGTATTTTCCAAACTTCGGACTAATTGAGGACTAATATCGAGTGAAGAAATCCAATAAGCACGTTTTTGTCAGTTCCAATGAAAGAAATGTTTTTAACAGTGTCAGATTTAAGACCATGTCATTACTGGGATATTTTGCAGATTCTTGCAATTCAAATTGCAGCAGATATTGCAACATTAACTTTTCGATATAGTGCAGCCCTCAGCTTATATTTTGAAGTAGTCTTCTGCAGAATTGTTGTAACAAGTTACCTTAGCTAATGTTTCCTTTCTATCTCACCACCAAGGAAGCATTTTTTCATTCACAAACCATTCTCAACGATACCTTATGAAGATAATATGTGAAAAAGAGTGATTGCTTCGTTTCTGGCTTAATGCAATCAAAATAAGGTAAATGCAGTAGAGAAAGTCTACCTAATAAAATGGCCAATGAGTACTCCAACTATTTCAGATATCAAAAGCACAAATTACACATTCATGATTTTCCCAGCATTTGTTTTACTTTGCAAGGGACTTGAGCCTATCCCACCTGCTTTAGACACCCCCTACAATCTGGACCTAAACAGTTGCCAGGTAATCGCACCAGTGACAGAAACCTTTCAACTCGCGCATTTAGCTATAATTAATTATACATTGACTTCTTTGGACAGTAGGGGGGAAGTCAGAACCACCATAGAAAGACCCAATGTTGAGAGGATAATGTACAAATAAGCCGCAAAAAATACTCATCATAATGTCATTTGCAATATGGCTATCATTTCATGTAGGCTATATCTAAATAATTGGCCAAGCAGTGTACTGAAAGACTAAATTGGGAAAAGGAATTGTAGTAAAAGTGGTCTGACAAGTTTGGGTAAAGCAATAAAAATGATGGTGGTATAAAAATGACCAGTAAGAAGCTAATGAGAGTCATTGAGAGCAGTAGAATAGTAGAATAAGCTAATAAAATATTGCTTGAAGATTCTACAGGACAGAATCAGGCTAATTTTGTGGTGGAAGCCAAGTGCTAGTTGAAATGGTGCCATGACTGGTCCACTATAGACCACACTTTAGACACTCTGCAGGTAAACTGAAAAATAATGAACTAGGAATTGCATATCAGGTGGAATTTAATGAAATAGGACACCATTACTTTATAAGACCATTACATAAACATTAACTGGTGACGTGGCCATATAGTCTGCATGGTCAGTGTAATTAACTGGCTGTCACAAGTGCCACAGCTGAATAATACGACCAATTAGCCTACATTAAGCTAGCAAATGCTGATTTCCCGCCTGTTTTCGGTGTCTGCTTGATGAGGAAGAGCGTTAACAGTTGTACGGAAGGAGGACCTCATGGCACAGACAGGAGCAGCAGAGGTAAGCTCCCCTCGGGTCCCGCGTCTACACCATTCATAAAAATGGCAGCCCCGCACCGCCACTGTCCCATTAGCTACACTCACCACGCGTTTCACCTTTACATTAGACAGAAAAGCGACTATTTAACCATTTCCACGCATGTATAGGTTATTAGCAAAGGGAGCACATGGCTAAAGGAATTCCACTTCACCACGTCAGTGTCCCACCACAACACAAGCGTGGATTCACATCTTTGGCTCACACGTAACACCAAGGAAATGTCTAGAGTCGGACTAAATGTGAATTACATAGCATGCGATACGTTAATATTTCATGAACGCTAGAAAGCTGTAACGGGACTGCTGCACGTCTTACCGGATAGAGCCGAAGAGAAAAGAGGGCTAACCCTGCTCCGAGTCCGTGCGAAGAGGTGCGCGGATGCTGGGCTGGCTTTGGGACGTGTTCCGCTTGAAAAAAAAAAAAAAAAAAAGACGGAAGTGCTCGTAGGTCGATGTAGTGGAGCTTCCTACTGCTCACTGAAGCAGGCTGCCTGACAAAGTGTCCCCTCGGCTACAGCAGCAGAGCCCTAGTAAACCATGTTATCGTTGAGGCGAGAGGCAGCAGATAGCGGTGCTGCGGTTGACGGTGCTTCCTCTGTCCGCTTCAGCCGGGCTACTACGGACGGGACGGGACAGCGGTGATAGAGGACTGCGTTTGGATGGAATGCGCCGCTGGAGTGGATTTAAACTGGGGGATGGTTCCGTGGAGATTACGTTGGGGCGGTTTAATTATATAGCATTGCGCCTATTGGTACTGAGGACGCGCACAATCCTCCCCTTACGTAGGCTACACTCTCTCTCTCTCTCTCTGTCACAACCGGTCACAACAGAGTCTCATGGTGCAGGCTGTGTTCATAATGTAGTGCTCACTGCGCCATTTTGACAGATTAGGCTAATATAATAAAATGTGCTCAAATATGCCAATCTGAACAGTATAGGCACATCACCATTGCCTCTGATAATTGAATTTTCTTTTGTTGCATCCAAAAATCTCAATATAGCCTAACATATGACAAAATGTTTTATAATTGTTTTTATTCATTCTGAAGTAGGCTATCCTATTCTGAACAACCCTTGTGTTAGAGTGAAAAAAACTGTAGGGGGCTAATAGACCCCTTAAAAGTTTCTAAACAAAACATTCTAAATTCCAGAATGTTGTCAACTGGAGGCAAAGTCATATACATTTATATGGAGAAAATAGCATTTACCACAAAATATCACAAATTAGGATGACTTTGGCAAGTGACAACCACTCTGCTACATGTAGGTAAAGTCAGAGCATGGTGAGGAAACATTAGTGAATGTACCTCACATTGTATGTTTATTTAATGTACACATTAGTATACGGTTAGACTTTTGACTGGAGGTAAAATTCTTAATTTTTAGGTTTTACTGGACAAGTCCTTACAGAAATGTTGATGACCACAATAGTTTTTTCATTATATGCTCAGAATCATTCTATCCCTCACCATAAATCACACTTTTTTCTAATAATAACTCACTTTTGCTTTGCCATTTGGGTCTATTGGGCGGTAGTTAGTGAAAAATTTTATCAAACATGGCTGACAGAGACATACAGACAACTAAGTCAATAGTAGGAGGAGCAATTTACAGTATAGGCGTATTCAACAGTTAACATGTTACTGGCCAATGGGGCGAAGCTGAAGTACCTGGTAGGAAACCATGGTAACACAGAGAGGACATGCAGACTCCACTCAGTGAGAATGTGTGTTCACTAAGAATATTAAAAAACAACATCAATCAGCCTGTATTGTTTGTTGAAAGTAGGCAATTTGACGATATTCATTTTTTGTCTCACAATTATTTTAGCCATAATAATTGCGTTTAACAATTGTATCACAATAATTTAAAAAAAACAACGCATAATAGTTTAAAAAGTCCTTAAAATGCTTGTTTAGAATCTCAACAGTACATTTTATTGTATGTGAAACTATCACTTGAACTTATAGGCTACTTAGATAATACAATACCTTTTCTGTTCACAATAAGGTCTAAAGGGCATTAAGGTGCAAATAAATGACGATTATCGCAATGAATGATTCTCACAATGTTAAAAATTGTGATACACGATATATTGTCCCATTACTAGTCAAGAGTGGATGTTTTTAAACACCTTAGCAACAATGTACACATTATGACAGCTTTGCAGAGCAGTTTTTACAATTGCTACAAAATGTGAATTGACAAGTACACGCTAAATCTACGCGATGTGCAGCCAGACTGTAAGTCAGACATCTGCTGGAGTGTCACAGCTCACAGACCTCCAGTGTATTCAGAGGAAAAGGTGCTTTAATAACTCTAAAGGTTGAAGATGACTCACGGCCGGTGGTCTCTGTGTGCTAAGTTTGGCCTTGCACTGAAGGGACATCTGCCCTAAATATACACTGTAACAAAGGTCTGCTAGATTTATGGAGAAAACCTCAGTGCAGTCGTTGCCCTTTTTATTTATTTGGCCTTCATACAGACACAAATATACAATGCTATCATAGATTTTAGTCCAAATGTGTATGCTAACATAAGAGGATGTAAAAAGTAAAATCATTGTGACTACACTGTTTTGTGGTGGTCACAGTGGAGACAGGCAGTCATGCCCTTATCTACCAGTAAGATTTTTAGATAAAAAGCCATATTGTTAATTTAAACCATTACAACACTGTGATGTAAAATTTAAATAGCACTGTTGTGTTAGATTTACTCAGAACTCGAGAGAGATCGTGTGGCCCATATTCAGAATCTACAGCGCTCCCTCCAGTGTCGGGATTTCCTTTCAATCTACTATCCTATCAAATAAAGCCAATAAGGTCTAAAAACATACTGTAGGCTACTTCCGTTTTTAACTTAAGAGATTTGAAGTTATCTTAGAACAATTTCTGCTACAAGCTCCAAGTTGTTGCAACTCAATAAAGATATTTTTCCCAGGAATTCAAATCAACCAACTGGGTCTGAACCAGTTGAATAAACTGTAGAAAATGTAAAAGCACATTTTAAACTTAAACTGTATATTCTTACTATATTACTTGCAATGCCGGATTTAGTATTCTGTAAATCTTGTACTTACCACACACTTTTCAGACATTGCTCCAAGTCAACTTTTTTCTTCCAGAGAAAATCAATGCTGTCATGGATTTTAGACAAGACCTTGTGAGGGGTCCTAATCACAGCTGTAGCCATGCTGATCATGTCTCATTATAGGCCACAGTCACTTAGACACATACTTATTGTGTTGACATGCTGCTATCAGATGGGTTCCAAATTCATTTTAGCCTATTTGCCCCCTCATCTTCTGAGCGTATAAGAAAACAGTAGTCTATCTGGGGTGAAGGGAGCCTATGTAAAAACAAGGAGGTGGCTGTTTAGAATCCAAAAGGTGAGGGTCTCATTATGAAACAGTGCCAAAATATCACAGCGGCATCCAATCAATGAGCTGGGGTTGGGTCGGATCAAATACAGAATGTAATGGAGACACTGACATTGGGAGAGCTGCATAATTTTGGTACACAGCTTGAAAGGAGTGTCAAGTGGAGAGACATCAGCATGTACAGCATGTGAAAATGAAAGAAACTCAACGAGGCTTCAAAATACTAAGAAAAATCAAAACTCATTCTCGGAACTCACATGAGCCGGGGAAAATCCTCGGCATGCAGCTCATTTCTGCTAAACAATAAAGCGCACTTATTGCGAACGGTGAGACCATAAATATTGTAATGCTCGTGATCCACTCAGGAGTCTCAATTGGGAGTAGTTATATCAAAAGTGGAGTAAGTGTTAGCCCCGTTGGTTTATTGCAGAAATGCTGAGCTAATGTAAAATAGGTTGTTTTTGAGTCAGCCCAGACTGGAAGAATATATTCAGGCACGCTCTCTGCTAAAAACTTAAAACACATGGCCATGACTAACAAAGCATTAACAGCACACATAATTTGTGCAAATAGCATAATAAAACTATTGAAAAACACTACTGAAAATAAACGTAAAAGAATCAAACTACATGTTTTCTCTTTGTACATTTGCTATCTTTAGACAGTGTCTGGAAGCCTTGTGGGATTATCTACAACAATATAGTCATTATTGCCAACCATAAGACAAAATATATGTGGGATACCATTAGCGTCAACCCTATCTGCTGCTTATGACTACTAGCTCAACAAGTCACAGTGTAAAATTAATCCTGGTTTTATTATAAAATCGCTCTCCCTTAAATAAACATGGCCTGCAATAATCTGTTCTTTTATTTATTATTATATCATTATTATGCAAAGCTGTAACAAACATTTTGTTGGCTCCTCCATACTAGAGTTCTTTAATGGAGGCTAGTGTTTTGTAACTTAAGTCAAAAGGTCAAGAGTACAAACAAGAAAATACACTGTTCCATTGACTTCACCATAATCCCTGTAAGCAGAAGAGGCATGCATGATCACACACATACACGCTATGGGGCTTATCACTGGTTCATATTCTACACATCAGACACACTTCCATGACCATTCACCCCCAGGTTTGGTGCTTGAGCCCAAAGTTGTGGCAAAACTTTATTACTTTCACCAAGTCCAAGTTTTCTTTTACTTACAGTAGGCCTTCACTGTGGCCTGCACTGACAGCAGTTGCAGAGGTCTTTTATAGAGTTGATTGGTGTGTAAAGAGTCCTTCTAACTAAAATAAGGCATGGAATCTTCCATGGTGTTCCTACTACTACATGTGTATGTCTTAGAGCCACTGCATCCAGACTATAGTATAACATATTCAAACTACTACAGGCCAATCAGAGAGATAACACACCATGGCAAATCAATGTAGTGGTTATACAGTATACAGTGTAATTATATTTCTCTGTTTATTCAGTGTCTTGGGTGGGTTACAACAACACTAATAATTGTCCACTGTAAATCCTCTATATTCAGCATGCTGTTTGGCTTTAGTTTTTCCTTTACGTACATCTTTCCACCTTGCCTCACCTCTGTGTTCTCTGTTTGAAAGTGAGACAGGCCAAACTCCTAAGTAAACGTGTGGTGATTTCATTTCATTTTTTTGAGTCTGTCCAGAGAATGAAGATTCTCAAGTGATTGAATTACCTTCTCCCCCTTTGCCTTTTTGCCTATCATTGGCACTTTCTCCCTGCCCGTACATGCCTCAATGCTGTTGTTGCACTTTCGCTGCATGCTCTTGCGTAACCTTATGGCACTCGTGTTGCGTTGCATCCTCATCTCCTCTTCCCCAGGCGCCAGCGGTCACTGTGGGAAACGGCGGCCCAGAAAACTGACCTTCATTCCGTCAGTGAAAAGACTTCCAAATCTGCTGTGTGTTCCCCATAGGACAGCGACCTGTTTGACCTTTGAGGAAGTAGGATGAATGAAGACAATTAGTGCACACTTTTATTTATTGATGTGAGTGTTTCAGCTTTCTGCACTTCTCAATGTCAGCCCCAAAGACAAAGAGGTGTTTAAATTACCCAAGTCTACTAATGAATTCAAAGTGGATTCAAGCTAAAATAAAGAACACATAGACGCAACATGATTTGTCTGTAATGATGTACAGACTGAAATGTGTAGAGAATGTACGTTTACTGTATTCTCACTTACTGGCCCACAAGACTAAATGAGTAGGCAATAACTCCACTCACCTAAGATAGTACGCCGGAAAGGCTAACTAACCACCCTAGCAACAAGCTGCCTGTGAAGCTGATATCATATAGTGTCAAGTGGCCAATTACACACGGTAAATGTTGATTAAATAATTGGCCGATCCTTATGTGGTGTTCAGGGGTGCACTCGGGCACTATAAATGGTTCTTGCCAAAACTAACATTTTATCTGTGAGAAAAAAACATAGAGTATGAATTGGCCTGAAGTATTTGTATCCGGATTGCAGTGTCCACTTGCTGGTATAGTTCATTACACTGTTGAATACTAAGAGTGAATCACTGTGCAATGACCGTAACCCAAAAATGGAGAGTCACACTTTTGAATGGCCATGATTCTACATTTACCAGCAGAACTTCAGTCTAGAGGACAGTAAAGAGTGACTCACTGCTTATTGTTGGGCATTTGGCTCAAACTGACTGCAGCGTGAAAACCTTCAGCAGCAACAGTTCATTAGCACAGCTCCATCCAAACCTGCGTCATTTGGAAGAAGTGCAGTATTTTTTAAGGTAACTATCTTTCATCTTTGTAGTTGTTTTGGTGCACTTTTGCTTTTCTGTTTGACGGTGGCCATTTGATGTTTAATTGGAGCCAGTATTTATTGAAGATCATAGCTCTGTACCAAACATTTTTCCTTAGGGGGCCAAAATAAAAATCTATTACTGGTCCATGCAAAATTATAGAGGATTTAATTAGATACATGGACGTGGTTTTATAATTACTGCCCCTTTATTACTTACAAAGTCTTTTTTATAACCTTCCACCTTTTTTGTGTGTAATCAGGGGGTCTGGTGGGCCTTCCATCAAAAAAATCGAATTTATTATGTCAGTAAAAATATGTGGACTAACACTGTTGCCTAAACATGATGAAAACTGCATATAATTGTTTTTGGCTCTTATACCTTTTTTTCCTTTTTAATTTATTTTCACATTTACCAATTTAATGTAGCTTAGCACTCTATGCACTGGGGCAACTAACTGAACAGGGAATCTGGGCATTGGGTTTAGTGTACATAAATTCTGAGACGTCCTCGCGGGGCAAATTAAAGGCTTTGGTGAGCTATATTTGCCCCCAGGACCGACTTTGACACCCCTGCTCTATATTGTAGGTGTGTACATGAATTAGTAAGAAGTAGAAGGACCTCTATAGGAGCAGCACACTTGGGAAGTTTTACACAAGACCCATTCATGTGTATCACGGCATGATTTATTCAAACACACACAAGACTTTTTTTTTTTAACTCAAGCGACAAGGACCCAAATTGAAAATTACATTAAATTGTATCAAATTGCCATAGAATTACTTGTGAGAGACAGATGGGAATTGTTCTGAAAAGAATGGTGTATTCATTTGTGCAGACAGTCTGTTATGTCTGTGCTGTTAGCAAATTGCTCCATCAGTAACATTACCAGATCAGGTTGTGAATCATCAAACTAGGAGCTATAGAATCTAGATATCTAGATAGCATTATGTAGAAATTATATGACCACAATAGTTTCAAGACTCTAACTTTAACAATGAACCATGGCATAATCAATCCCATTTTGTCTGCATTGTGGGAGGAGCACCTTGCATAATTTGTTTTAAAAAAGTCTGCTGTAGTGGACCTTAAGGCAGGAAGGATATTGCTTTATAATATATTGCTGCGATGAATAGTTTATGAATGCAGTTTATTACAAAAGAAACAATTACAGATGCTTCTTTAAGGTGTTGCCTCAGCCTTTTTGGGCATAGATTTTACTTTATTGTCGGAATTCTGTATATCCTGGCTTTGGACTGACACAAAGGCAATCGTGTGGTTAGTGTTTCAGGTTCAATCCTAAAAACCTAGGTGTGCTAAAACTAAAGCTGTATGAACATGGTAATTCATACAGCACAATGTAGGTCACTTTCTTCACGGTGTATAAAAAACACTTGCTTGTAACAAGTGAACTCCAAAAAAAACACAATGAAAGGCCTTTTAATTGACTTGTACAGAGAAGCCCTTGAAACAAAAACACAGAACTTTGGCATTTTCTAAAGATTTGCTAGCTGTAGAATGTGTTTTCCGCAGAGAAGTGTCATATTTTCTCTATTCAGAAAACTGGAAAAACATCTAAAGTTAAGTGTGTTAAGGTGCAATGATACAACTACTACTTGTGAATGAACTCTGTGATGCCAAACTACAGCACTTAAACGAACTACTAGTGACTGCCTGAGCTAGTTATGCTTTACCCTAGCTAGCTAGCTAGCTAGCAGTTGTAACATTATAACATGATACAGTAAAGGCATCTATTGAGGAGTATTACCTAACAGGATAGTAGTAATAAGTTCATTCAGTGAATCTGTCAGATAGTTTCCAGCGCTTCATTTGACCCAAGCTTAATGTCATACGGAAAATCCACTTATAGAGCTGGACATGTAACCAGATATGTGTCTTTTCAGGAAATACAATGGACTCAGCTGTGGCCTGGACCTAACCCCTCCCATTAGCCATGATAGTAGCTCTGAAGGAGACAGTATTGATAATAGCATGATATCCCTTTATTTGAGAAACGTGAATGTACTTGGTTCCCTGGTCATAGAAACTCAGGTAGATTTATTATGGGTCTCATTCTTAGAAAAGGCTTCAAGGATTCAGAGAGACAGGATACAAAATCCAATGACACTTTGTGAAGCCGCAGTAATAATTTAGCACCCTCAAACCTTGGATGGAGGCATTACTATGTAGTGACCTGTTAACGTGCAAAGCTTCTGGCTCGCTGCATGAATAAATCTCGCTCTAGAGTGAGAAGGATGTGGGTGTATGTAGGTGGATGTGTGCAGTGGGAAGGTGGCAGACTGACAGAGCGGACACTGTTAAATCAACACAGCCAATAATTCTGACACCATCCGAGTAAGTGGAGCGTATTTTACAAACTGTATTTTGGACACTATTTTGACTTAAGGTGTATGCCCATTCATTCTATTTTGAAGAATTGTCTCACAATCAATTCTTTTCAATGACGCTCACTATGCAGACCTTCAGTGTAGGAATTTGTTAAATTATGTTTTGGAATAGAAAAGAGTCTTGCCCATGCTGTTGCAAGAAGCTAAAATGCCTTGTTGAAGTATTAGGATTACCTTTTACTGGGGATAAGTGGCACCATTAACAGCCAGGACCAAATACTTTAACAAAGTCTAAAGCATATAGTATTTTCTTATTTTGCACATACTGATTGGTGTTTGTATGAGAAATAACTTGCCAGTTCTTAAGCACTATACAACATCTGAAGTGACTTTCACTAAGTTAAGCAGTGTTGTCATGTAATGAGCAGGTAGATTTGCGTGACCAGATAATTGTCAGGATAGGCGTCATCTGACAGTTAATCCTGATGCGGCTCATATCACCTGCACTCACTCATGGATTATGGCTTAGTTATTTTGGAGAGAGCAGTGGGACTTTCTTGTAATTCCAATAATCAAATACCTGGAAGTGATTTCATATGATTCGTTTGTGCTTGTTTGCTGTAAATCATCTGAGCAATGTCCAACACAAAGACAGCAAGTCAAATCTTTGCCTATGTGGAATATGAGAGATGTTTTTGTTGTTGTTTGTTTCTGTTGTTTATTTTATCTTGGAGGTTAAAAATCAGAGTGTACCGTCAGAGATTTGAATCCAGCACCAGTGCACTGAAAAATGCATGGGAACAGTGCATTTTCTAAACCTCTGCACACCCAAGAATCAATGGCCTTAAGACAATTGTGTCCATCCAGACTGAGAAGGCTTGTTTTAATGCTCTTGGCTGCCTCCTCTAATGCTTTGACTGCACACTGTAATGTTTCCAGTTAATCAGCTTTGGCCGTGAGGAACGGATGTTCTCACCTGTAAGATCAACACTGACCTACTGAATGAGACACAGTGACTCAACTTCTCTTCATATACTCCTGCAGATATGAGACATGTACTAAACCAAGGTACTACCATTTACAATAACAATATAATGAGAAATGGAGTGATTTTTTAGGTCAGCTTGCATATTTCCCGGAAACAAAAATGGCAAGCAGTGTCTGTTTTGACAGCAGATTTTTATTTAGTCTTTTGATGAAAATGTTATTTAGTTTTAGTCAGGATATAGTCATCTCATTCTTTTTAGTTTTAGTCGACTAAATGTCATGTGAATTTAGTGAAGCGAATTATACTTTTAATGTTTTCTTGAACACTTTATTATCCCTTAACTACATTGTATCTACCTCATTAAGTACAATCTAATACACTGGTTAACAAACTGTAATAACATGTAACTACCTTGTGACCAACCCTAACCTTAACCATTCTGTATGTACAATGTAGTTACATGTTATTCCAGTTTGTTACACAGTTTATTACATTGTA